>CM051026.1:21181039-21226039 GCA_027627225.1 Congeria kusceri | reverse complement strand
GTCCGTCTGTACGTCTGATGGAGTCACCCCGCCCCCTGGAATTAGTAAGTGATTGTTCTTAGATTTTCATGTATAAAGAAACAACGTTCGTCCTTTGAAAGCCAGAAGGTTCTATCAGCATATGTGCAAAGAAGGCTGCTGAAACCTTATGGCTCTCTACGGACGAACTATCATGTACAATATCGTTTAACCAGGGGCCATATCAACAAAGCTCCTAAAGAAAATCATTTCAAATAAAATGTGGATTTGGAGGCTTTAACAGTCCAACAGGGCAGTTGTCAGTTACTGGCATAAGTATGTGCACTTAGTACTGGTAAACCAGCTTACCCAGGAAAAGTGTGAGTAGGTTAACTGACCGCCGTTATATGACTGAAATACTTCTTCAATACGGCGAAAAATCCAAATAAACAATTAAACCAAATCCAACATCGCGCGATTTCACTCTGATTCATTATACCACCGATTATATATCAGCTAAGGTAAGAACGAGGTACAAATATCAGTCGAGAGTCGTTAATTCAAATATTAATCCCAAGTCAAGTACCATGTAATTGCGCAGCTTGACCGACAATGTCTTTTTTCTCTTCTGATTAGTTTAGTTTAAACCTATTTATTTTAGCTCGATTGCATCGAAAGCCTAAGGCTTATAGAGACACTCTCGAGTCCGTTTCCTGGGTAGAACCAGTACTTGGTGTCTTTGGAGGAGATCTTGAGAACGCTCCCAGTGTGGTTCGAACCCGGGACCTCCCGATCGCTAGGCGGACACCATATCCACTACGCCACCGCGACCTTGACTTTTCACGTAGTTCAAACGACAGGGCGGTTTTGTCACGGTGTGTCCACGCGTGTAATACACGTATCAGTGAAATGAATGACAAAACTCTTATAAAACGTATTTGGGTGGAGCTTACCTTAACATACCATTCCAGTTTTGCCAAATCCTAATTTAGCTCCTCCTCGATATTGTGTAAGATTAATTCTGTTACTGCCTGTGGACGCGTGTTCATAAATATATAAATGTATATCTTTATTTTAACGTTAAATCTGCTTGAAAACCAAAACCAAGCACATTGGTTGGTCAATAATGGCTCAGCCCATTTCGAATATGAGTGACATTGTTGGATTCGTCCATACGAGCGAAACTGGAAGGGTCTATTTTGGGTTTACAATAAGTGACACTCGTGATATCGCCCGTATTGGCAACGCTGGGAGGGTCTATTTTTGATTTACAATAAGTGACATTGATGGAATCGCCCGTATGGGCAAAACGGGGAGGGTCATTTTGGGGTTTACAATAAGTGACACTTGTGGAATCGCCCGTATGGGCAAAGCAGGGGGGATCTATTTTGGGTTTACAATAACTAACACTTGTAGAATCGCCCATATGGTCAAAGCTGGAAGGGTCTATTTGGGGTTTACAATAAGTAACACTTGTGGAATCGCCCTTATGGTCAAAGCTGGAATGGTCTATTTAGGGTTTACAATAAGTGACACTGGTGGAATCGCCCGTATGGGCAAACCTGGAATGGTCTATTTGGGGTTTACGTTCAGAAAAGCGATTAATAAATCACGTCATTGGAATCGTCCATATGGGCAAAAACTGGAGAGGTCTATTTTGGTTTAAAGTTTACAGAAGTTATTGGTGTTGGAATGAACGTATCACTAATTCCAATACGCAAATCACGTCAAGTCAAGTCAATATAGTTCGTCGTTTATCTGTAAATAAAAAACGATGTAACGCCCTATTGGTTTAAGTCCTACGCATCAGATCTCACCATCGCTGGTTATTTTCCGATAAACATCTCTAAATCGAAAATGATTTCTTGTTTCATTGAATTTAAAACATGTATTATTTTTGTCATTTTCCCAATATGTGACGTCGCAGCTTTAATTTGTTTTTAATTGTTATAGACAGTTTTTATGTATTAAATATATGTAGTGCTGCATAAGTTTAATTATTTGGCTTTCATAACTGATACAACATTCTAACATGATACGCGCAGAGTTTTCTACAGACAAAGAACAACATTTTCCGTTGTTAAATCAACAATAAACAACCCTAAAAATAGTTCCAAAACTGTAAGCAATAGTTCGCATTGTAACTGCAGAATTTGTTGTCAGGACAAATTAGAATCGAACTAATTTTCATATTGTCGTTGTGTATATGTTAATAAACAACTGTTTGTCGTTCGTTCTTATGCGCAGTTATTAAACCACTAGGGCTAACGCCCTTGTGATTTAGTTCCTTCGATCCAGAACTCCAAACCGTTGTTTATGAACCGATAAACAACGATAAATCGAAAACTACTTCTTAAATAACTCATTGTTATACATCTGTGACTGCTTTGATTAATTCCTGATAAAATGTTTGTGTTCATTTTGATCATAGCAAACAATTTTAAAAGCGGTGAACTATTATACAAATATGGACTTTTTAGCTGTGCAATATTATACAAATATGGACTTTTTAGCTGTGCAATATCATACAAATATGGACTTTTTATATGTGCAATATTATACAAATATGGACTTTTTAGCTGTGCAATATCATGTATTGCACAGCTAAAAGTCCATACTTGTTTTATTATATGACTTATAAAATAAATAGCAGCTGATGGCGTTTAAGAAAAAATAACAACACACATTTATTTGTTTCAATCATAATATCAAAACAAAAAAATATAATTCGGTTACTTTCCTTGTTCTAGTTGTAAAGGGAGATCACCGTTTCGGTTCACGAGTATTACCGACCCGTACTTCAGGACAAGGACAAGACGTAATTAAACGAAACCAGTATCGGCAAAACTCGCAAGTTTGTTGGGATTCCAAATAAACTATTTTTAGCTAGTGTGCAATATCATCTGATATTTGCACGATGGACGTAAAAACTGTGCAACATCACTTATGATTTTCTTTCGAGGGTGTGTCGCTGAGCCAATCAAATAACGTTTATTTATAAGTCATATTAAAGTATACAAATATGGACTTTTTAGCTGTGCACCATCACATGATATTGCACAGCTAAAAAGTCCATACACGTTTTATTATATTACTTATAAAATAAATGACAGCTGATGACGTTTTAAGAATAAAGAACAACACACATTTATTTGTTTCAATAATAATATCAGAACAAAAATATATAATTCGGTTACTTCCCTTATTTTTATTTTTACGGGGGATCGCTGCACGAGTATTACCGACTCGTACTTCGGGACAATACGTAATTGAACGAAACGAGCCTCGGCAAAATTCGCACTTTTATTGGGAATCCAAATAAGCTATTTTGAGTTACTGCGCAATATCATCTGATATTTGCAAAGATGAGGTAAAAACTGTGCAACATCATGTATGATTTTCTTTCAAAGGTGTGTCTCTGAGCCAATCAAATAACGTTTTTTATAAGTCATATTATAATGAAATCTAAAATATTTGATTTAATTAAGAAATAATTTTCGATTTATCATTGTTTATCGGCCAATAAACAACGAGATGGAGTTCTGATGCGTAGGAATTAAATGACGAAGGCGTTAACCGTTGAACATTATTTCGATTATAACATGTCAGATCTGACAAATATTTTTTGCAGTTGTAATGAGAACTACATTGTACCATTACCGCAAAAAAACATCCAGCGCTAGGGTTAGAATGCACGTCACCTCTGACGTTACCAGTGACGTCATTCATTGATACAAATTCATTTTGACGTCATTTTCATTGATAAAACGGAAGAGATGACATTAGAAACGTAACTACGTTTTGCGTTGTTTATTTGTTGTTTGACAACGATAATTGTGTTCTTTGTCTATAGACAAATCTGCGAGTGTCAGGTTAGAACACTAGTTAGAACGCCATTCGCAAATGTGTCCACTCTTTCATTTCATCAAATAAATTCAACATCACTCTATAAATATAGGATCTGACACGAGTTGTCATTTCATACCATATTTTATTAAACGAGTTCAGGAATATTGTTAGTAAGAGAGCCTTTGGCGAGCTTACTAACGAATTTCCTGGACGAATTTAATAAAACATGATATGGAAAGACAACGAGTGTCAGATCTCTTTTATCACATGCTTTTAAACGAAAAATATTGCTTCTAATTTTACCAAAGCATGTCGATAAATCCTAAAAGTTGTTTACTGCATTCACCAAAATAACGTCATGCGATTGGTCAGTCATAAAATATGTAGCCAATGAAAACGCTCAACATGTTATCTTGCACATGTGTAAGATAAAAATATTCGTTATGGTTGTATTACATGGAAAACAAGGTATAGCATGTGATAAATATGTGTTTTTCTCTCAAACATGCATGTTTTACATCTAGTTTATTTTGAATACCATATGACTGTGTTTGGGTTGTGATATTTTTTCACCAGGAAGAATCTTTTAAAAAGCTTTTCATTTATTTGCATATGCATTTATCGTCATAGACTAGACTACTTATTGACAATATCTATTCATCATATGGTCGCATTCCAAAATGAATTTGATTTTCACAGTTTTGGCTTAACCCGTTGAGCCGCATTCCAAAATGAATTTCATTTTCATAATTTACAGACTTACTTCATTGATTTTGCACGAGGCATAAACAAAGGTTCATTCGAACTCAATATCAATTTTAAAGCCTTTTTTCCGCGTGAAGTTGCAGGTGGTCAGAACGAATAAATACCAAATTTAAATCACATTTCTTCCGTTTATTGTGCAGGTGATCAGAACGAATTTACGCCTGTTCAAAGCCTTTTTATTTTGCAGTTGTGGAACGAATGTATGCCACTTCTAAAGCTCTTTTATTTGTTGTTTGGAACGAATCAAAGCCAATGTTAAAGCCTGTTTTATTTTGCAGTTGTTTGGAACGAATATATGCCAATGTCAAAGTCTGTTTTATTTTGAAGTTTTGGAACGAATTTATGCCAATGTCAAAGCCTGTTTTATTTTGCAGTTTTGGAACGAATGTATGCCAATTACAAAGCCTGCTTTATTATGCAGTTTTGGAACAAACTATGCCAATTTCAAAGCCTGTTTTATTTTGCAGTTTTGAAACGAATTTATGCCAATGTCAAAGCCTGTTTTATTTTGCAGTTATGGAACGAATGTATGCCAATTATTTATTATGCAGTTTTGGAACGTATCTATGCCAATTTCAAAGCCTGTTTTATTTTGCAGTTTTGAAACGAATTTATGCCAATTTCATAACTTGTTTTATTTTGTAGTTTTGGAACGAGTTTATGTCAGTTTCATAATTTGTTTTATTATTCAGTTTTGGAACTAATTTATGCCAATTTCAAAGCGTGTTTTATTAGGCAGGTTTGGAAGAATTTATGCCAATTTCATGACTTGTTTTATTTTGCAGTTTCGAAATAAATGTATGCCAATTTCATAACTTGTTTTAGTTTGCAGTTTTAGAACGAATTTATGCCAAGTTGTCAAGCCTGTTTTATTTTGCAGTTGTTCGGAACGAATCAAAAGCCAACGTCAAAGCCTGACTGTCACTCCTTTGATTTTGCAGATGGCCAGAACGAATAAATATAAGAAATCCAAAGTGTTTTTGTCCGTTTTAATTTGCTGGTGGTCAGACCCAATCAATACCAAATTCAAAGCCTTACCCGTTCATTTTGAAAGTAGTCAGAACGAATAAATATCAAATTCATAACCTGTTTTTCCATTGATTTTGCACAGAGTGAATACATATCAAATTCAAAGCCATTTTGCAAGTTGTCGAAACGAATGTTCCACGTTGATTTTGCAGATATAGTGGGAAAAAAATCATTTTATTTCGCGGTGGTCTAATTCGCGGACCAAACAAAGCGCGGATTTAAGACCCCACGTAAATTTTCTTTTCAGCATGATTATTAGAAAATATACAGTGAAAGATGGAAAATGCGCGAATTTTAAGACCACGCAAATTAGCCGTTTTTCAAGAATGCGCGAAAATTTAAACACCGCAAAATAAAATGATTTAACAGTATACCAAAATGTAAAGCCAGTTTTCCGTTGATTGTGAAAAATCAACAATAGCTGTTTATCATTTTTGAATTATACTTTGCACACTCATGAATAAAGGGAAGTAATTCACCACTGAGCGAAGATGTACAAGTATTTCAAAAGTGATCAAGCCCATAGCTGTCTGCTGAAGATATTTTTATCAGCTCTGACCCGAGAAAAATAATACTAACTACTGTCAAATGTTGTCTAAAGCAGGCGGTCATTTAATAAGGTTGTTTAATAAATGATCATGCATTTTCTCTTTAATATCGAATTGCGATCCAATTTGGCACTTTTATGTAAATTGTTTCCCATGATTCCGAATTCGCGATGACGAATAAGGTCAAATATAAACAAAGTATCGCGTGTTGTTACTTTTGAAAATAGTACTGACTGGTCAAGTTTTTGGATATTAGGGATTTAGCCAGACTAAAAAATTGGCACGGGGGTTTAAAATAGGGCAAGGGGGGGGGGAGCCTTTTCGCGAAAAAGGGCAGGGTTATAATAAATTAATCAACACCAAATATTCAAACTTTCATGCCTTTTCCTTTTTATTTTGCAGGTGGAAAGAACGTATTCACGCCTACATTAAAACTTGTCATCTCTTTGATATTGCAGGTGGAAAGAACGTATTCACGCCTACATTAAAACTTGTCATCTCTTTGATATTGCAGGTGGAAAGAACGTATTCACGCCTACATTAAAACTTGTCATCTCTTTGATATTGCAGGTGGAAAGAACGTATTCACGCTTACATTAATACTTGTCATCTCTTTGATATTGCAGGTGGAAAGAACGTATTCACGCCTACATTAAAACTTGTCATCTCTTTGATATTGCAGGTGTTCAGACCCTATCAAGACCAAATTCAAAGACTTTTTCTGCAAGTGGTCTAAACGCATACCTAACATATTAAAGCCCCGTTTGCAGGTGGTCAGAATTTATTTTCGCAAACCTTGTAACTTGTATTCCCGTTGTATTGATTTAGGGGTGGTCGGAACGAATCAATACCAAATTCAAAGACTTTTAAACGTTTTTTTCCGTTCGAGATGGTAAGAACAAGACGATGCCCATTTTCAAGCCCCATTTATTTTGTAGGTGGCCAGAATGTTATAACACCGAACATTTCCGCCCAGTTTCATACGCGCATTGAAGTGGTTTTAGTGAATAAAAACAAAACCATGGTCTTCAACGAATATTTCGACTCTGCCAATAACCGCGGTTTCATGGACCAACAAACGGACAATCTGAAGTAAGTGACGTCATTGTTAACAAATTGAAAATCTGAAGTAAGTGACGTCATTGTTAACAAACGGACAATCTGAAGTAAGTAACGTCATTGCTAACAAACGGACAATCTGAAGTAAGTGACGTCATTGTTAACAAAATGACAATCTGAAGTAAGTGACGTCATTGTTAACAAACGGAAAATCTGAAGTAAGTGACGTCATTGTTGACAAACGGACAATCTGAAGTAAGTGACATCATTTTTAACAAACGGACAATCTGAAGTAAGTGACGTCATCGTTATAATTATTAAACTTCACAACTTCGTAATCATCATCCTCGCTGTCACCGTCGTGTTCATTGTCTTTATCATTATAAGCAGAAGAATCTTCAAAGTTATCATCATATCATAATCATTTTCATAATCTTTAGCATCTTCATCATCTTCATCATTATTATAATCATCATCATCATCATCATCTTCATCATTATTATAATCATCATCATCATCACCATCATCATCATCATCCGCATAATCTTCATCATCATCATCAACAACAACAACTACTACAACATCATCATAATTATTATCATCATACTTATTATAATCATCATCATCATCATCTTTATCATCATCATCATCATCATCATCAATTATCATCAAAGTCGTCGGCGTCGTCGTCATCATTATCATACTCATCATCATTTTCATCATTATCATCATGAGCATGATCGTCATGATCAAAATTGACCATAGAATGTAAAGTGTATGGGCCGCTTTAGATATTATTTAATGATATGCGTCATTGCTGGTATTTTTCAGTATTGCCGCTTGGTACAACTACGGAACCAACCAATTTATACAGCTTTACAGAGATCTGCCAAGTAAGTGTTCGAAAAACTCAGCGTAGTTAATGCCCTTGCGTGTTGGCAATTCAAGAGTTGTCCTTCCTGACCAAGAATGATTATCGGCGCAGCGCATGAGAGCGGTGTCTATATGAGGTGACTTTTACCGGAAGCATATAGCAGGAGAGTTTGTCTGTAAATAAACAACGATTTTGAGTTCTGATGCGCAATAATTAAACCACGAGGGCGTTGGCGCATCAGACCAAAACATAGTTGTTTGTTTACCGATAAACAACGATAAAACGAAAATAATTTCGATTCTAACTTGACCTGACTACATATTCTGCAATTACAATGAGAACTATATATAACAGTTTCGGAACTACGTTTCCGAGTTGTTTATTTGCCATTGAACAACGGACGGGCGCGTGTCATGTTAGAATTTATGCTTACAAACATTTGTTTGATTTTGCCGAGACTAGCTAGAGTATTGCAATGAAATGGTATCCTTAAAGTGGCTTGTTCACAGATTTTCGCATTTTTTGAAGTATGCCATAAAATGTCTTAACTTGACAGATGTAAACATCGGAACTAAAAAGCTCAAGTATAATAACAAGAAAAGTAATTAGAAAAAAAAAGAAAACAAAACAAGAGGGCCATGACGGCCCAAAGCGCTCACCTGAGAATTCGTACAGATGCAGACCATATTATTGTGACAGGTTTGAAAATTAAGGTATCTGAACAATACGCTAGGGGGATAGGATCAATTTTGATTTAAAAACATCGGTTAGTGCAATGGCCTAACTAAAGTACGAGTTGCATAGTGGATGTGCGGGTTTTTTTTTTTGCTAATGGTTCTCAAATCATTTTTCTCGATATTCTAACCTGACCCTTTTGTAATTAAGTCATTGACAATTCTGGAAAATGCAGAAACAGTAGATGTTGATGTCTTTTTCGCAAACAGTTTAGGAGAACTAGTTGCAATGCGATAATTGTGCTGGTTGTGCTATAAGGTAAAGTTTTGCTTTTTCTTTGATAATTTTCTGTCCAATGATGATAAATGATGTTAATGCAGGCTCTGAAGCCATCAATGTTGCATGTACAAATAACTGCATGCAAGTCTTGCAACTGTTGGAAATCAAATTTTATCAAACAATTGTTATGGTCATACACAAACTGTGCAAGTTAGGTCAAGACTGAATAAAAAATGTAGTCTTTATCGCGATAACGGTCCAAATGTTGACGGCATACGGACGACGGACGCTTGACGACGGACGACGCCGGAGAGATCCCGTGTACCAATAGCTCACCGAGCACTTTGTGCTCAGGTGAGCTAAAAAGTGGTCCTAGCGGGTTCGAACCCGGGAACTCCGTATTAAAAGGTTATCGTCTTAACCACTCGGCCATTCCGACTTCTATAGTCCAACATGCATTATTTACTTTGTGTAAGTGTTCCACGTGATGTCATCAGTTTCAACGAAAAGAACACTCCAAATTATATCATCGTTTAGCGTTACAAACGCTTTATAATTTTATCAATTTTAACTGATGATTACTCATAAACGAAACGGTTTGTACAGTATATTTCTAGGTCCGTAGTGTTATTTTGCTCCCTTGTATACACTGTTCTTTTATTTTTGGAATATATGACAAAAAGTTGAGAAATTGTCAATTCGTCAATCTGTGAACAAGTCCATTTAAGAAAATGTAGTGTTACACTTTTGATACGTATTAAAACGAAATATCAGGCAATTAATTGCTGCTCTGTATGATAATATTTTTCACAAATATAGGATCTGACACACAGTTGTCATTTCATATCATATTTTATTAAACGAGTTCAGGAATTTTGTTAGTAAGCGAGCCTAACGAATTTCCTGGACGAGTTTAATAAAACATGATATTAAATGACAACGAGTTTCAGATCGTTTTTTATTACATGCTTTTAAACGAAAAAAAATGCTTATAATTTTACCAAAGCATGTCGATAAATCCTAAAAGTTGTTTACTGCATTGACGTCATTTCATATTGACGACGTCATTTCACCAAAATAACGTCATGCGATTGGTCAGTCAAAAAATATGTAGCCAATGAAAACGCTCAAAATGTTATCTTACACATGTGTAAGATAAAAATATTCGTAATGGTTGTATTGCATGGAAAACAAGGTATAGCATATGATAAATAATATTTTTCACACACCTACGAGCAACAGGTTCTCATTTGTCACATTTTGAAGTGCGAAGAATGTGATTGGCCTAAAAAGGGGTATGCGCGAAGATCACAGAATAATATGATTTTATTAAAAACTGGATGCGATCACAAACTTTTACAGAAAATGTGAAGAATACGAATGTGATGTGTGACGAATAAGACCTCAATTTTCACATATGTAAAGAATGAGATCCTTTTTTTCACAGATGTGAAAAATAGTATTTGTGAAAAATTGAGTCCTGCACTGCTCACTGTAAAGTTGACTAGTCGCCGAGTCAAAATTGAATTTGCTCCTGCGTCCAGTCTAACATCTTAGCGAGAGTGATGCGCGGCGTATCGTAGTTTAAACGTAGCGAATAACGCAGCACGCGTTCTGTTCACGTTGTGCTGCGTAAATGCCATGTTGTTCTACGTTGTGCCATGTGTAAATACCTAGTGGTGTATCGGAGGAACATGTTCAAAATTCTGATTTGTCGTTTTCGTTCAACTACGTACCTGCCAACTTGTGCCACGTTTAGGCGCGTTAGTTCCACGTTAAACTACGTAACTGCCACGTTGCGCATAGCTAAACGAGGTGCCAAAAGCGTGGCACTATGACTGCGGTATGAATTCGTAAAGGATTAATACTACATTCTTCACATTATTATGCGCGTTTTGAACACAGGCTTAAGGATGAAACCAATTTTCAGTAAACATGCCTGGCGCCTGTCAAGTAGCTGACCTCTCGACCTCAGATCAGCGATATCTCCTTGGTTACGACCTTATCAACAATCAAGGTCAAATCTTCACGGCTGCGGGGGCGTTGCATTGGTCCGGTCCTAACATCAACCAGGTTGGTGACGTCATTATTATTCTCTGACGTCATGATTGTTGTCTAACGTCCTCACTGTTCTCTGACGTCATTATTATTATGTGACGTCATCATTGTTCTCTGACATCATTATTGTTCTCTAACGTCATCATTGTTTTCTGACGTCATTATATTTTTTATGATGTCATTAAGCGTCAATTGATGTGCAAATTCCAGATATCTCGTTCTTAGAAGTCTGATTAACTTGCCATCGCAAACATAAACCTGCATTTCAATCAATGTGATCAGCAGGTAAATCGTTATTACATTCTTGCCGAATTCAGTGGAATACGACAACTTAAATACAATCCTGAATATGTATTGTCTCAGAAAAGCATTTAAATTAACATAACAAATGTCTCTTGAAAGACGTTTTGAGACCTGTTTTGAGCACTACTTGTTGTGGACTACTTTTTGTGCTATTTTTGCACTATTTTTTAATACTTTTCGGCAATGCTTTTAAATACAACTTTTGGCACACGCGTTTGAGAATTGTTTTTGGCACTACTGTTTGAGACTACATTTTAAAACTGCTTTATGGCACTTCTTGTTTCGTACTTTTTTAACGCTACTATTGGCTCTATTTTTTACTGCTTTTATGTACTATTGTTGAGACTATTTTTGGAACTACCTTCTTTAGTATGTCTAATCTTTACACATCTATTGAACAATATTTTAAGACTCCTTTTTAACACAGCTTTTAAGATACTTGTCGACACTGCATTTTGTACAACTTTTTGGCACTATTTATAAGTTCAACAGATAACCGAAGAAAATAATTATACAAGGGCAATAATCATAGGTATTGAGGGGCAATAATCATAGGTATTGAGGGGAAATAATCATAGGTATTGAGGGGCAATAATCATAGGTATTGAGGGGCAATAATCATAGGTATTGAGGGGAAATAATCATAGGTATTGAGGGGCAATAATCATAGGTATTGAGGGGCAATAATCATTGGTAGTGAGGGGCAATAATCATAGGTATTGATGTGCAATAATCATAGGTATTGAGGGGCAATAATCATTGGTAGTGAGGGGCAATAATCATAGGTATTGATGTGCAATAATCATAGGTATTGAGTGGCAATAATCATAGATATTAAGGAGCAATAATCATAGGTATTGACGGGCAATAGACATAAGTATTGAGGCGCAATAATCATAGGTATTGAGGAGCAATAAGCATAGGTATTGAGGCGCAATAATCATAGGTATTGAGGGGCAATAATCATAGGTATTGAGGCGCAATAATCATAGGTATTGAGGAGCAATAAGCATAGGTATTGAGGCGCAATAATCATAGGTATTGAGGGGCAATAATCATATATATTGAGGGGCAATAATCATAGGTATTGAGGGGCAATAATCATAGGTATTGAGGGGCAATAATCATATATATTGAGGGGCAATAATCATTGGTATTGAGGGGCAATAATCATAGGTATTGAGGGGCAATAATCATTGATATTGAGGCGCAATAATCATAGGTATTGAGGGGCAATAATCATATATATTGAGGGGCAATAATCATGGATATTGAGGGGCAATAATCATAGGTATTGAGGGGCAATAATCATATATATTGAGGGGCAATAATCATAGATATTGAGGGGCAATAATCATAGATATTGAGGGGCAATAATCATAGGTATTGAGGGGCAATAATCATTGGTATTGAGGGGCAATAATAATAGGTATTGAGGGGCAATAATCATTGGTATTGAGGGGCAATAATAATAGGTATTGAGGGGCAATAATCAAAGATATTGAGGGGCAATAATCATAGGTAGTGAGGGGCAATAATCATAGGTAGTGAGGGGCAATTATCATAGATATTGATGTGCAATAATCATAGGTATTGAGTGGCAATAATCATAGATATTAAGGAGCAATAATCATGGATATTGAGTGGCAATAATCATAGGTATTGAGTGGCAATAATCATAGGTAGTGAGTGGCAATAATCATAGGAATTGAGGAGCAATAATCATAGGTATTGAGTGGCAATAATCATAGATATTAAGGAGCAATAATCATAGGTATTGAGTGGCAATAATCATAGGTATTGAGTGGCAATAATCATAGGTATTGAGGAGCAATAATCATAGGTATTGAGTGGCAATAATCATAGATATTAAGGAGCAATAATCATAGGTATTGACGGGCAATAGACATAGGTATTGAGGCGCAATAATCATAGGTATTGAGGAGCAATAATCATAGGTATTGAGGGGCAATAATCATAGGTATTGAGGGGCAATAATCATATATATTGAGGGGCAATAATCATAGGTATTGAGGGGCAATAATCATAGGTATTGAGGGGCAATAATCAAATATATTGATGGGCAATAATCATTGGTATTGAGGGGCAATAATCATAGGTATTGAGGGGCAATAAGCATAGGTATTGAGGCGCAATAATCATAGGTATTGAGGGGCAATAATCATGGATATTGAGGGGCAATAATCATATATATTGAGGGGCAATAATCATATATATTGAGGGGCAATAATCATATATATTGATGGGCAATAATCATTGGTATTGAGGGGCAATAATCATAGGTATTGAGGGGCAATAATCATTGATATTGAGGCGCAATAATCATAGGTATTGAGGGGCAATAATCATATATATTGAGGGGCAATAATCATGGATATTGAGGGGCAATAATCATAGATATTGAGGGGCAATAATCATATATATTGAGGGGCAATAATCATAGATATTGAGGGGCAATAATCATAGATATTGAGGGGCAATAATCATAGGTATTGAGGGGCAATAATCATTGGTATCGAGGGGCAATAATCATAGGTATTGAGGGGCAATAATCATTGGTATTGAGGGGCAATAATAATAGGTATTGAGGGGCAATAATCAAAATATTGAGGGGCAATAATCATAGGTAGTGAGGGGCAATAATCATAGGTATTGAGGGGCAATAGTCATATATATTAAGGAGCAATAATCATAGGTATTGACGGGCAATAGACATAGGTATTGAGGAGCAATAATCATAGGTATTGAGGGGCAATAATCATATATATTGAGGGGCAATTATCATGGATATTGAGGGGCAATAATCATAGGTATTGAGGGGCAATAAGCATAGGTATTGAGGCGCAATAATCATAGGTATTGAGGAGCAATAAGCATA
The DNA here is from genome assembly GCA_027627225.1 of Congeria kusceri. Classification (NCBI taxonomy): domain Eukaryota; kingdom Metazoa; phylum Mollusca; class Bivalvia; order Myida; family Dreissenidae; genus Congeria; species Congeria kusceri. The sequence goes on along the minus strand of CM051026.1, from coordinate 21,211,743 downwards.
GGTATTGAGGCGCAATAATCATAGGTATTGAGGGGCAATAATCATATATATTGAGGGGCAATAATCATAGGTATTGAGGGGCAATAATCATATATATTGAGGGGCAATAATCATATATATTGATGGGCAATAATCATTGGTATTGAGGGGCAATAATCATAGGTATTGAGGGGCAATAATCATTGATATTGAGGCGCAATAATCATAGGTATTGAGGGGCAATAATCATATATATTGAGGGGCAATAATCATGGATATTGAGGGGCAATAATCATAGGTATTGAGGGGCAATAATCATATATATTGAGGGGCAATAATCATAGATATTGAGGGGCAATAATCATAGATATTGAGGGGCAATAATCATAGGTATTGAGGGGCAATAATCATTGGTATTGAGGGGCAATAATCATAGGTATTGAGGGGCAATAATCATTGGTATTGAGGGGCAATAATAATAGGTATTGAGGGGCAATAATCAAGATATTGAGGGGCAATAATCATAGGTAGTGAGGGGCAATGATCATAGGTATTGATGTGCAATAGTCATAGATATTAAGGAGCAATAATCATAGGTATTGACGGGCAATAGACATAGGTATTGAGGAGCAATAAGCATAGGTATTGAGGCGCAATAATCATAGGTATCGAGGGCAATAATCATATATATTGAGGGGCATTAATCATGGATATTGAGGCGCAATAATCATAGGTATTGAGGAGCAATAAGCATAGGTATTGAGGCGCAATAATCATAGGTATTGAGGGGCAATAATCATATATATTGAGGGGCAATAATCATGGATATTGAGGCGCAATAATCATAGGTATTGAGGGGCAATAATCATATATATTGAGGGGCAATAATCATGGATATTGAGGGGCAATAATCATAGATATTGAGGGGCAATAATCATAGGTATTGAGGGGCAATTATCATAGATATTGAGTGGGAATAATCATAGATATTGAGGGGCAATAATCGTGGGTATTGACGGGCACTGATCAGAGATATTGAGTGGCAATAATCATAGGTATTGAGGAGCAATAAGCATAGGTATTGAGGCGCAATAATCATAGGTATTGAGGAGCAATAATCATAGGTATTGAGGGGCAATAATCATAGGTATTGAGGGGCAATAATCATATATATTGAGGGGCAATAATCATAGGTATTGAGGGGCAATAATCATAGGTATTGAGGGGCAATAATCATATATATTGAGGGGCAATAATCATGGATATTGAGGGGCAATAATCATAGGTATTGAGGGGCAATAATCATTGGTATTGAGGGGCAATAATCATTGGTATTGAGGGGCAATAATCATTGGTATTGAGGGGCAATAATCATTGGTAGTGAGGGGCAATAATCAGTGGTATTGAGGGGCAATAATCATAGGTATTGAGGGGCAATAATCATTGATATTGAGGCGCAATAATCATAGGTATTGAGGGGCAATAATCATATATATTGAGGGGCAATAATCATGGATATTGAGGGGCAATAATCATAGGTATTGAGGGGCAATAAGCATAGGTATTGAGGCGCAATAATCATAGGTATTGAGGAGCAATAAGCATAGGTATTGAGGCGCAATACTCATAGGTATTGAGGGGCAATAATCATATATATTGAGGGGCAATAATCATAGGTATTGAGGGGCAATAATCATAGGTATTGAGGGGCAATAATCATATATATTGATGGGAAATAATCATTGGTATTGAGGGGCAATAATCATAGGTATTGAGGGGCAATAATCATTGATATTGAGGCGCAATAATCATAGGTATTGAGGGGCAATAATCATATATATTGAGGGGCAATAATCATGGATATTGAGGGGCAATAATCATAGGTATTGAGTGGCAATAATCATATATATTGAGGGGCAATAATCATAGATATTGAGGGGAAATAATCATAGATATTGAGGGGCAATAATCATAGGTATTGAGGGGCAATAATCATTGGTATTGAGGGGCAATAATCATAGGTATTGAGGGGCAATAATCATTGGTATTGAGGGGCAATATTAATAGGTATTGAGGGGCAATAATCAAGATATTGAGGGGCAATAATCATAGGTAGTGAGGGGCAATAATCATAGGTATTGAGGGGCAATAGTCATAGGTATTGATGTGCAAAAGTCATAGATATTAAGGAGCAATAATCATAGGTATTGACGGGCAATTGACATAGGTATTGAGGAGCAATAAGCATAGGTATTGAGGCGCAATAATCATAGGTATCGAGGGGCAATAATCATATATATTGAGGGGCATTAATCATGGATATTGAGGCGCAATAATCATAGGTATTGAGGAGCAATAAGCATAGGTATTGAGGCGCAATAATCATAGGTATTGAGGGGCAATAATCATATATATTGAGGGGCAATAATCATGGATATTGAGGCGCAATAATCATAGGTATTGAGGGGCAATAATCATATATATTGAGGGGCAATAATCATGGATATTGAGGGGCAATAATCATAGATATTGAGGGGCAATAATCATAGGTATTGAGGGGCAATTATCATAGATATTGAGTGGAAATAATCATAGATATTGAGGGGCAATACTCATAGGTATTGAGGGGCAATAATCGTGGGTATTGACGGGCACTGATCAGAGATATTGAGTGGCAATAATCATAGATATTGAGGGGCAATAATCATAGGTATTGATGATAACATATGTTTTAATTCTTTGTCTATATTGACAAAGCAAATACGATCAGTTTATTTGCCCTCCGTTCGCCGAGCACCATTTTTTTGCTTGTAGGGACGACGTTTTGGGACTTCTTTTCGGGACTTCTTTTCGGGACTATTTTTTCTTTAATTGGTTAAAATGCTTACCGGTACTCCCATAACTTACTAAAGCAATGAACACATGTTAATAGTTCGTTTAAATAAAGACAAAATACGAATGATTATAAGGTCATTAATCGTTGCTATTAAAATATTGTTTCATTGAAGGTCTATATGGGTAAAGCAGTAGTACGTGACATTTCCGTAAACTGGTGGCGGTCCTGTCAATACTGGAAGAACATGGGCGCCACAATGTTGGTAGACTGGTACTTCTCGGGTACGTTCGGTTAACTTCGTTAATGTTTGTAGCAGTTCGTCAACGTCAAAGTTCCGTCAAAGGTCGTTATGTTCCGTCACAATTCGTGTTAATTTCCGTCTATCACAAAAAAAAACCCTGTACTTATAATGTTGGAATAAAATTATTGTTAGAGTCGGGTAATTAAAACACAAACCAAAGTTAGGTTCCAATTGCGACGATGTCTTTATAGACTATAATGTGCTAAATAAAACACATACAAACTAAAAAGTGACATTTTAGTATTTTACACATTAAATAAAATGTATGAAAATAGATCTAAAATTATTTTGATCTTTTAAAGCTCAAATAAAATATATCAAATATTTCAATTCTGGGCCCATATTTATAAAGATTCTTAAGCCATTCTTGAATTAAGTTGAACATAAGCCAAAATTAGAATTTGTGTTTAAAACACTATGCTTTGGAACGTTTGCATGACTAATGCTAGATATTAATGCACTTTGTAGTTATGTGTCAAAATCTTCCAGAAATGCATCTCTTTGTCAGGAAATCCAACAGATAAAACCAAACCAAATGATATTTCAACTTGAAATAGAGTATATATAGAGTGTTTATAGAAAATGATATTTTTACGAGTGGCGCAGCCACGAGTCAAAATATCAATTTTCTATGATCACGAGTGAAATAAAATACGATCTTACACCGAAATCAACACATTTTCTTTTTATTTTATGCTTTTGGACAATAAATAACTAAAATTGCGCGAGATGAGCTTAAACGTTACAAGTTCGTGTATTCATTCGTCATAAAAATGACGTCATATATGGTTCCAAAACTGTCACTCGTTAGTATGTTGGGAAAAAGGTACCATATTTTGTGAGTCATTGTCGCTAAATAATACTTTTGTTGAATATTATTATGTGTTTTGTGTAAACATTTGTACCTTTGCCAAGGGTTGTAAACCACTACTTGTAGATCGATGAAATTTATGGAAAAATAGTCCGTTTTATGCTATATTTTCACTGCAGTGAAAATATAAAATCTTATATTTTCACTGCTCAAACAGTGAAAATATAAAATTAAAAGCATATAATAAATAACAATGATATAAATTTGATATATTTTTATAACTTAGTAGAATACTCAGCCATTGTGTCCAACTGATAAAAAAAAGATTTTTCAAGCCTCAAATAAAATATATACAAATGTTTTTATACCTTATTAAAATATATAGCCAGTGGGTTCAACTGGACATCCGCTGACTCCGCCGACGGAATCCCGGTGCAATGTCACATCACAGGCAAGGCGGTGAACAGCAGCAGGCTAGCCCACAATTTCGAACACTATTACAACTTTTTCGACTATCAGCCTTTCATTAACGCAGACGAAACGCGAGTGTTTGAGGTATGTCATTAGAGTCATTAGGTTGACCATTATCCTACCATTATCCTACCATTTATATAGCATTATCCCACTATTATCCCATCATTATCCTACTGTTATCCCACCATTATCCTACCGTTATCTTACCACCATCATACAATTATCATAACATTATCATTCCATTAATCTAACACAATCCAACCATTATCCTACCATTACTCTTGCACTTTACAACTATAATATTTACATTATCCTTCCATTATCCTACCATTATCCTACTATTACATTACCATCATCCTACCATTTTCTTATCAACATCCGACAATTAAGATTTCATTGTCATTCCGTAATCCGTCCATAATCTTACTATTATCACAAAACCTACAATTATCATAACATTCTGCATTCATTATCCTACTATTAGCGTCATTAGGTTTGATGTTAGGTACATATGTATTAGAATAATTAGGTTCAACATTACATTGCCATTGTTCTACTATTATCTTTAATCTAGCATTACCATTCCATAAGCCGTACATTATTTTCTTATAATCCTACCGAAATCTTACCATTATCCTACCATTATTCTAACGTTATCATATCCAACCAAAATCATGACATAATACTACATTAATCCCACCATAATTCGACCATTATCCTACCGTTATCCGACAAATATAATACCATTATCATAACATTATCCCACCATCCATCTAACACTATCCTACCATTATCATACCGTTATCCGACAACTTTCATACCATTTCCCTACAATTCAATTACCAATCACTCAATAAAACGACTATTATCATGCTATTACACTACCACATTCCTACTGTTATCATACCATTGCTATTCCATTATTATACAATAATCCTATCATTATCCTACCAATATCCGAGCAATTTCGAACCGTTGCCCTACCATAATTGCAACTTTACCCTTTTGTTATGATACCATTATCATACCATTACTAGTAGAAAAAGAATACTAGAGAAGGTAAGTAATAAGCGTCATTTATCCTACCATTTATCGTACCATTTATCCTACCATTTATCCTAGCATTTTCCTTGCATAAATATAACCATTCATAATTCTTCAATGATCTTAATACGATCATATCACAAACCTGTACTTATCATACCTTATCACACCAGTATGTTTTCATTATCCAACTATCATACTACCGTTATCACGACATTATCAAACCTTTATCATTCCATTATCCTACTATCATACTACCGTTATCACGTCATTATCAAACCTTTATCATTCCATTATCCTACTATCATACTACCGTTATCACGACATTATCAAACCTTTATCATTCCATTATCCTACTATCATACTACCGTTATCACGTCATTATCAAACCTTTATCTTTCCATTATCCTGCTATCATACTACCGTTATCACGACATTATCAAACCTTTACCACAACACTCATTCAGTCATCTATTATCACAAAGCATTTGCGACCATTATCATAAAACATGACTACACATAGTTAATTGTGATAGTTATGGTGATGGTGATGATGGTGATGATGATGATGATGATGACGACGACGATGACGACGATGATGATTATGGTGATGATGGTGATGATTATGACGCTGGTTTCGATAAAGATGAAGCTGATGGTGATGATGATGATGATGATGACGATGATAACGATTATGATAAAGCTGATGGTGATGATGATGATGATGGTGATGATGATGATGGTGATGATGATTATAATAATGTAGCTGTTGATGATGCTGCTGCTGATGATGATGGCGATGATGATGATGATGATGATGATGACGATGATGAAACTGATGGTGATGATGCTGATGATGATGGTGATAATGATGATGAAGCTGATGACGATAATGATGAAGCTGATGAAGCTGACGAAGCAGATGGTGATGATGATGACGACGACGATGATGATGATGATTGATGATTAATTTATTGATTGATTGATTGATTGATTTTGCTGATTAATTATGAAATGCTTACAGTTGATTCATCAAAATTTAGAATATCATATCGCTCTTCGTTCATTCAACAACATTTAATACTACAATATCGTTAAGTTGTTGTTTTCTTTTTGCATACATTTCCATTTTTCAATATCAGACGCCAAGCGGTGTGGTTTGCCCAGGCAAAAAGTTAGTGCAACCTTTCCCGGCGGTTCCTAACGACGCGTTCTCCTTCACAACGGAAATACTAGATAAGGCTGGGAACCATCTATCCTTCATGAAGGTTAGAAATCATTATAGTTTTTATTTTATGTATATAATTTTTATTAAAATATAGAAATGAATGAACGAAAGGATGAATGAATGAATGAATGAATGAATGAATAAACGGATGCATGGATGAAAGAATGAAAGAATGAATGAACGGATAAATGAATGAATGAATGAATGCATGAATGAATGAATGAATGAATAATGAATGAAAGAATGAAAAAATGAATGAACGGATGCATTGATAAATGAATGAATGAATGAAGAATGAATGGATGAACGAATGAATGAATTAATGAATGAATTAATTAATTAATTAATTACCGACTGACTGAATTGGTGAGAGAATGAATGAAATAAAAAAAATAATAAATAAATAAATTTCATACTTATTATTTGCGTTTAACGTCGTATTTTTTCTCTAAATATCTTGCAAATGACATTTAGCAGAACGAAATTCCTATTAAATTCATAAGTTCTTGTATTCGTATATTTGCATGTATGGCATCATTATTTTCCAGGAAACTTTTTTCTACAGTAATAAACTGGTAAAGTTTGAGTACCGACCTCAACAAGGCGACTATGCTCCATACGGCTTGAACGACCTCATCGAAATCCACGACTTTCACTCAGGTACCACAACTCTAGCTTAATTACCTCCTCTGTATAGATTAATTGCTAAATTATCTCCCCTCAAACTCCGTCTTGACCCATATTTATAAACACAACGTCATGATCATGTGATCAGATACAATGACCTCATCGAAATCACGATTTTCATTCAGGTGCCACAAGTCATGTTTAATTATTAATTATCTCCCTTGTAGAGATTTATTACCGAATTATCTCCCTTGAAATTCTGTCCTGAACGATATTTATAAACCTAACGTCACATGATCCGATAGAATGACCTAATCGAAATCCACGACTTTCTACAACGATTTATAAACACAACGTCATGATCATGTGATCAGTTACAATGACCTCATCGAAATCACGATTTTCATTCAGGTACCACAAGTCATGTTTAATTATTATTTATCTCCCTTGTAGAGATTCATTACCAAATTATCTCCCTTGAAATTCTGTACTGAACGATATTTATAAACCCAACGTCACGTGATCCGATATAATGACCTAATCGAAATCCACGACTTTCTTTCCGCGTTTTCACGCTTGTATATAAATAGGCCCAAATCGTTGTTTATTAGCCGATAAACAACGCTAATTCAAAGATAATTTCTTAATTACTTTTGCTTAACTTAATTAAGGCGTCGCCTACATAACGGACAAAATGAGGGGAAACTGCTCCGCACGACAGATCGAGACGTCCGATTTCGACGTCAGGGCTAGTGGTGCAAACAGTGTCCGAATTAGAAATGCCAAAGAATTCTTCTATTTCGACGTTTCCAAACAGGCGACCTCATATGAAGGAGTGGTGAGTATTATGACGTCATCATGAAATATTTAGAACAGTATCTGAATAAGAAACTCCCGAGATTCTACTAATTCGGCTTTTTCAAGCATGCGACGTCATATGAATTAGTCGTGTGTATTATGACGTCATCATGAAATTTATTTAGAATAGTATCCGAATAAAAAACGCACGAGAATTCTATTATTTTGGCGTTTTAAAGCAAGCGACGTCATAATTATGAAGCTGTTGTGACGTCGTGGAAGTTTATTTAGAATCGATGACGTCATGATTTTTTTAATTTTTAATAAATTTATTCTGAAGCTTCTTTTCAATAAATTTATTCTGACGTTTCGATGTATTGTTCAAGGCTTTTCATTAGAAAATAGTCCGTCGCATATGTTTGTTCAAGAGAGAACTATTAAGTACACTGAAACAACAACAACAACAACAGCAACAATATTCTTAACATACCGTAATTACCCTTAGTATTGGTACACCCTTAATTATGGGACACCCCTAATTTTTTTTAATAATTATTTTTCACGCCCCGTAATATTGGGACACATTTAAAAGTTGAATTATTTCTAGTCCCTAAATATTGGGACACCAAAATAACGCCTTAAGGACGTATGCTGCAGTTTTAATGAATTTTTTGTTACACATAGAATTTGATTATTTTTGGTATTTAGCTAGAACCATCTGTTGTTGATAGAAAAATAAAATAAAAATCATGGGTCACCACTGTTGGTAATTTTTTATTCGCACTTGAACAACAGGCCTATTTCAGCATTAGTGTAAATTCACAAATAAGGCAATAACATAAAAAATTGAGTAAATTAGTGAGAAAACTGTTGAAAACAACCTCTATCTCTCTCTGTATATATAATACTGATTTAATTTGACTGCCAAATCATCAAAAAACATTAATGTGACTGATTGATTTTTTTGGCATTAATTTTCGAACAAAAAAACAACAACAGAATTTCACATATGAAAATTCGTTGAATGCATAAAACACATTTATTATTATTACATTCCTTCCCACACATAGATTTTGTCCAAACTTACCCAAATGTATCGTGAGTTATCACTTTATAAAAAAAATAAAAAGAAAAAAATAGGTCACCAGGGTCGTTTGTTCACAACTGCAAATCAACTGCATGTAGTAAAATACAATTTAAAAACCAGTCAAACAATGTACATGTTAAAGTTCAAAACAAATACTAGTACATGTATTGCTGTATTCCAAGGCAAAAGTAGAGATTTAAATTTAAATGAAAACACAAACGTTTAATAATGTGTATCGAGAACAGTAAAAGTAGGTTAATACAGTATCCAATTAAAAACAAGATGTATACAATACACTTAAATGGGCATATCAATGGTATTAATTGTAATTCTTGACATGACTTGACCAATTCATGGTATTCCATTTTTATGCATAAATTTATCTATTAGCAATAAAATATTGTTGGAATCATTAAGAAAATATATACACAAAACAATTTTATATACACAGTTCGAGTACGATACGAACATAATCCAACAAAAGTATTGCATTTTTATGAAAACTTTTCCATACTACAAAAAAAGTGTGCATGTAAAATAGAGATAATACAGACGACAAATGAGACATATATGTTAAACAATCATTAACTACATACATGAACTTCCTAATCTATAATGAGTTTTTGAAATTATAATAACCTATTAGTCTTTGATACACCACTGTAATGAAATAATACTGTAATCAATATTGATTTTTTTAAGTCTACATTGACTCAAATTTTTTAAAGTACAGAATACATTTTAAGTAGAAGACATTTATGGTCACATTCTTCTACTTGTTTGCATAACTCAAAATACAGTATTCACACTATTGTATATATCCACAATAATGTTTGTTCGTTTAGTTACCCTTGGCTTAAGTAACTGAGTCAATCCATCTAGACCCGAGCAAGATACAGCAAGCTTCAAATGCTCGAGACGAAGTCCACTTAGTGCAATTTTGTCAATCATTCCTGCTGACACCACTTTGTTTTGTTTCAAACAATTTAATGTAACAGCATTTTCTCTGCCTGCTTCTTTGTATCTCCACTTACAAACAGCTGATTTAACAGAACAACTTGATGTTGATAATTGCTCTACAGAAACACATACAACATTACACAATTGCTGTAGACTTAGTACATCATTCAGCGCATTATGAGCCTCATACTTTTCATGAACATATACAGACACAATATGTTCCTGTGAATAACTTACAAGTTTAGGAAACATTTGCTTAAACAATGGGTAGGTATCAACTGTTCCCAGCACTGTTGTCTCAAGATTTTCAGTTAATCCTGACATTTCAAATGCCCGGATTATTCTTGGGAAATCAAACTTGTTAAAATTGTGACCTATCAGGATGCATGGTTTGCGTGATTCAAGCCATGAAATGAATGACCTCAATCCATCTATTAAATTAACACTTGTCACAGGTTTGCCCTGGTAGAAAAGAACATTTCCATATGATGTCAGCTGTGTCACTGCTGAAGCGGAAGTTGATACAGCTTTTGATGGAGTGATATACTTATTAAATTCAGATTTATCACAAACGGCAGCTATCTGTATGATATCTGCATCTCCATGTAAAGATGTGGTCTCAATGTCACAGAAAACCTTCTTAGCATCTCTCAAGATATCAGAAGATATGTTTTCACAGTCTGGATTGGTCACAGGAAGAGGTATTTGACTGCCATTGGAGATATGGGAAGCCGCTATCCCTGACTGATATGTAACACCTTCTCGACTTTCACTTGAAGAATTGGATTTTCGTTGGTGTAACTTTCTTTCCAATCTCCTCTTTTTAAATTCAACTGTTTTCTCAGTTTCATTTCTTCTTCTTTTTAGTACTGCCAGTTTGCTTGCACGTTCTGCCATCAGCCTTCCAGGGGACACGCCAAGAGAAGTGTTCAAAGTGTTGATATAGGAATGGCCATCATTTTTCTGGGCAACAGCACATGCAACTCGATTTGATAAACTGTCTGATCCAGACAAATGTATTCGCTTTGGTGCTTTCGCCGCAACCATATTGTTAAATGACTCGACATCCTTCGTTGATCCACCTGGCGCAATTTTAGCAGCATTGGCAATGAAGACACTAAAAATAGATTCCATTTCTGCTCGCAAAATATCACCAGTGAGGGGCCTTCCATAAGGCAATCCTTTATGTTTATAGTTCTGTGGGTCCTTATGATAACCACACCACTGGCCACATGATTCGTGCTCTCCGAATAAATGAGGGACTGTCTGTCTCAATGCTGCTTGAAAATCCTCTTCATTACCTTTATTTTGTGCAAGAGCATAATTAAAGCATTTCTGCACATGTTTGATAACTTTGGTAGACAGAACTTTATGTTTCTTTTGTAGACTGTAGAGACTATTTCCCAAGTGTTTTACAGTGTGATTCTGATCGCTCCACTTTTCGACACTGTGTGCTAGTTCCTGTCATATTCTAGCCATTGTTGTGCTATCGTCGTCCATTATCATAACACTAACATTGACATTTTCTTTCTCAACTTCCTTCACAAGCTCACCACCAACGTCTGCTTCCATCGCTTTTGAACTTCCATTCCAATTCTTGAAGCACTGATGTCTTGGAACTGGTCCCTTTCCTTTGTAGTAGTTACATGTCTTGCAATCTTTTATTCGAACACCGTACGCACATACTTTGCCTGTCCGGTTACCAATCAAAGTTCCCACCCCCGACTTGCTATCGTATGATCTTCCCGAACCACGTTTTTGCCAACCCATATCATATTTGAATTGGCCGTTGGCTGTTTGGTCGAATGCAGTCGCTGTTGAACTGCAACAGAAAAAAAAATTGAAAAGGGCTACATCTCAGAACAAATAATCTTTCAAAGGTTTCTTCGAGCTTTATGGTGATCCAAAGCAACACCAAGTTGCCAAACTGTAAACAATGTTTGTTTGTCCTTTTGTAGAATACATGTTTTGTTAAAATTTGAAAATTTGGATACCACATTGATTTATACAAGTGCAAAGTTTATGTTTGATGAATATCTACCATTTTTTGTAAACATGTGCAAACTGGTACCCAATAATAATGTATTAACCTAAATAGCAAAACAAAACACAAAGTATGATATATATTGCAAAGTAATGTTTTATAATTCCATTTTTTAAATGCCAATTCTGAACTGTAACAGTCCCTTTATAACCTTGTCTGGTGGGAGAAATAGTATGCATATGCTGCTGGTTTCTACATTTATAAACTGTTAAAGAGTTATGTTTACATATTGTGACTGAAATATATTGAACTGACTGGCAAGTGCTACATTTAGGTAATAACAATAGTAAATGGAAAGTTTATGATGGCTATTTTTACTAACTGACATTATTATATAATAATTATGGTGTATAAGCAAGGTGCTCAAAAGTAAACATTATACCACTATGCAAGAAAAATAAATATTATACCACTCTGTAAGTTTATATATACTGAAACTCATCATTCAGACACAATGCATACTTTACCTTGTTTCACTTAAAGTGGCAGCCTTCTCTTGCTGCAGTGCCTCTTTACAGGACTCTTTTGCAACAGCTCGGACATGCTTGCCAACCTGCACACAAGAATTAAAATAAACATAAATTGATAAATGTAATCTTGGCATTTTGTTTTAAATGATTATTAATGGATTTTATAATCTGAGCTAACTTACATTTAACATCATGCAGTACCAGCAACTTAAAATAAAACATTTGTAACTACATGTATAATAAATGAATTTAAAGATTTAATATTAGTCATTTGCCTTATTTATTTAATGATTGTGTATTTAACATTTTGTTATAAAAAAATGCAAACCTTGCGTTCAATGCCCTTCGTTGTCTTATGGTGAATACTTGGAACTTCAATGGCAGACATGAAGTTACTGATCTGAGTCATACCGAGTCCAGAGTGCATCATTCCTGAAGAAAAACACATGAAATTACAAAACAAAAAAAATTCTAGTAAATTAATGTTAATATCAATTACAGATTGCACCAATAGCATTAAATTTATTATGTTATTATATTATACTAAAATATATTGCAAGTATACTACAAGATGTCAAGACAAGAGATAGATACCACAATTTAGTTAAGAATGTTGTTTCAATATTTACCAACAATTATAAAAAAGCAATACTCAAAACATGATAGAAAAAATAAAATAAATGAATGTACATTCATTACCATTATTTATGTTTATTATATTGCTTTGAGATGAATTACCTTACCACCACCACCTATGACTACATATGACATTTGGCATTTAAAAAATGGAATTATAAAACATTACTTTGCAATATATATCATACTTTGTGTTTTGTTTTGCTATTTAGGTTAATACATTATTATTGGGTACCAGTTTGCACATGTTTACAAAAAATGGCAGATATTCATCAAACATAAACTTTGCACTTGTATAAATCAATGTGGTATCCAAATTTTCAAATTTTAACAAAATATGTATTCTACAAAAGGACAAACAAACATTGTTTACAGTTTGGCAACTTGATGTTGCTTTGGATCACCATAAAGCTCGAAGAAACCTTTGAAAGATTATTTGTTCTGAGATGTAGCCCTTTTCAATTTTTTTTTCTGTTGCAGTTCAACAGCGACTGCATTCGACCAAACAGCCAACGGCCAATTCAAATATGATATGGGTTGGCAAAAACGTGGTTCGGGAAGATCATACGATAGCAAGTCGGGGGTGGGAACTTTGATTGGTAACCGGACAGGCAAAGTATGTGCGTACGGTGTTCGAATAAAAGATTGCAAGACATGTAACTACTACAAAGGAAAGGGACCAGTTCCAAGACATCAGTGCTTCAAGAATTGGAATGGAAGTTCAAAAGCGATGGAAGCAGACGTTGGTGGTGAGCTTGTGAAGGAAGTTGAGAAAGAAAATGTCAATGTTAGTGTTATGATAATGGACGACGATAGCACAACAATGGCTAGAATAAGACAGGAACTAGCACACAGTGTCGAAAAGTGGAGCGATCAGAATCACACTGTAAAACACTTGGGAAATAGTCTCTACAGTCTACAAAAGAAACATAAAGTTCTGTCTACCAAAGTTATCAAACATGTGCAGAAATGCTTTAACTATGCTCTTGCACAAAATAAAGGTAATGAAGAGGATTTTCAAGCAGCATTGAGACAGACAGTCCCTCATTTATTCGGAGAGCACGAATCATGTGGCCAGTGGTGTGGTTATCATAAGGACCCACAGAACTATAAACATAAAGGATTGCCTTATGGAAGGCCCCTCACTGGTGATATTTTGCGAGCAGAAATGGAATCTATTTTTAGTGTCTTCATTGCCAATGCTGCTAAAATTGCGCCAGGTGGATCAACGAAGGATGTCGAGTCATTTAACAATATGGTTGCGGCGAAAGCACCAAAGCGAATACATTTGTCTGGATCAGACAGTTTATCAAATCGAGTTGCATGTGCTGTTGCCCAGAAAAATGATGGCCATTCCTATATCAACACTTTGAACACTTCTCTTGGCGTGTCCCCTGGAAGGCTGATGGCAGAACGTGCAAGCAAACTGGCAGTACTAAAAAGAAGAAGAAATGAAACTGAGAAAACAGTTGAATTTAAAAAGAGGAGATTGGAAAGAAAGTTACACCAACGAAAATCCAATTCTTCAAGTGAAAGTCGAGAAGGTGTTACATATCAGTCAGGGATAGCGGCTTCCCATATCTCCAATGGCAGTCAAATACCTCTTCCTGTGACCAATCCAGACTGTGAAAACATATCTTCTGATATCTTGAGAGATGCTAAGAAGGTTTTCTGTGACATTGAGACCACATCTTTACATGGAGATGCAGATATCATACAGATAGCTGCCGTTTGTGATAAATCTGAATTTAATAAGTATATCACTCCATCAAAAGCTGTATCAACTTCCGCTTCAGCAGTGACACAGCTGACATCATATGGAAATGTTCTTTTCTACCAGGGCAAACCTGTGACAAGTGTTAATTTAATAGATGGATTGAGGTCATTCATTTCATGGCTTGAATCACGCAAACCATGCATCCTGATAGGTCACAATTTTAACAAGTTTGATTTCCCAAGAATAATCCGGGCATTTGAAATGTCAGGATTAACTGAAAATCTTGAGACAACAGTGCTGGGAACAGTTGATACCTACCCATTGTTTAAGCAAATGTTTCCTAAACTTGTAAGTTATTCACAGGAACATATTGTGTCTGTATATGTTCATGAAAAGTATGAGGCTCATAATGCGCTGAATGATGTACTAAGTCTACAGCAATTGTGTAATGTTGTATGTGTTTCTGTAGAGCAATTATCAACATCAAGTTGTTCTGTTAAATCAGCTGTTTGTAAGTGGAGATACAAAGAAGCAGGCAGAGAAAATGCTGTTACATTAAATTGTTTGAAACAAAACAAAGTGGTGTCAGCAGGAATGATTGACAAAATTGCACTAAGTGGACTTCGTCTCGAGCATTTGAAGCTTGCTGTATCTTGCTCGGGTCTAGATGGATTGACTCAGTTACTTAAGCCAAGGGTAACTAAACGAACAAACATTATTGTGGATATATACAATAGTGTGAATACTGTATTTTGAGTTATGCAAAAAAGTAGAAGAATGTGACCATAAATGTCTTCTACTTAAAATGTATTCTGTACTTTAAACAATTTGAGTCAATGTAGACTTAAAAAAATCAATATTGATTACAGTATTATTTCATTACAGTGGTGTATCAAAGACTAATAGGTTATTATAATTTCAAAAACTCATTATAGATTAGGAAGTTCATGTATGTAGTTAATGATTGTTTAACATATATGTCTCATTTGTCGTCTGTATTATCTCTATTTTACATGCACACTTTTTTTGTAGTATGGAAAAGTTTTCATAAAAATGCAATACTTTTGTTGGATTATGTTCGTATCGTACTCGAACTGTGTATATAAAATTGTTTTGTGTATATATTTTCTTAATGATTCCAACAATATTTTATTGCTAATAGATAAATTTATGCATAAAAATGGAATACCATGAATTGGTCAAGTCATGTCAAGAATTACAATTAATACCATTGATATGCCCATTTAAGTGTATTGTATACATCTTGTTTTTAATTGGATACTGTATTAACCTACTTTTACTGTTCTCGATACACATTATTAAACGTTTGTGTTTTCATTTAAATTTAAATCTCTACTTTTGCCTTGGAATACAGCAATACATGTACTAGTATTTGTTTTGAACTTTAACATGTACATTGTTTGACTGGTTTTTAAATTGTATTTTACTACATGCAGTTGATTTGCAGTTGTGAACAAACGACCCTGGTGACCTATTTTTTTCTTTTTATTTTTTTTATAAAGTGATAACTCACGATACATTTGGGTAAGTTTGGACAAAATCTATGTGTGGGAAGGAATGTAATAATAATAAATGTGTTTTATGCATTCAACGAATTTTCATATGTGAAATTCTGTTGTTGTTTTTTTGTTCGAAAATTAATGCCAAAAAAATCAATCAGTCACATTAATGTTTTTTGATGATTTGGCAGTCAAATTAAATCAGTATTATATATACAGAGAGAGATAGAGGTTGTTTTCAACAGTTTTCTCACTAATTTACTCAATTTTTTATGTTATTGCCTTATTTGTGAATTTACACTAATGCTGAAATAGGCCTGTTGTTCAAGTGCGAATAAAAAATTACCAACAGTGGTGACCCATGATTTTTATTTTATTTTTCTATCAACAACAGATGGTTCTAGCTAAATACCAAAAATAATCAAATTCTATGTGTAACAAAAAATTCATTAAAACTGCAGCATACGTCCTTAAGTTGTTACTGTAAAAACATTCTATACACTGCCACTACTCTGGTTGCATAGTGACTTGTGACACGGTATATTGCGCTTGCAATGTAATGTACACCATCGGGAATATGTTGGCATGTAGTTGACACGTGGTTCAAATTTTGTACTCTACTGGAGCATGGTCTTCTCAATTAAGCTTCTCAATTAGTTACTATTAAGTCCCCAGCAAGAAATAATTGATCTTATAAACATCAGTCACCTAAAAATATTCCTTCTAATTATTTATAAATAAATATTTAATGTATTTTAGTAAGCGATTATTATCCCAAAGAAATAAAAAATCATTAATTGGTGCAATACGTAGTTAAATGCAGAATAGATTTATCATATATTGCCCTAAAATTTTTAATTATTTTTAAGTGTCCTAATACGTAGTGTAACTACGGTAATAGAACATTATCAAACAATAAAATGGTCATTGTTTTCATAGATGCATTTGAATATTCAGTGTTTTGGTAGATTTTACTAATTGATTACTATTTTGTGACATGTTTCTTTTTTTTTCAGAAAAAGAACCGCAATATAGACTGTGACACTTGGGTTGCGACCAGGTCGGATTTCCCCTTCACGTTTCCCGCCAACTCAACCTGGGAATGGTACTTTGCCACGGTATGACGTCATCAACGACACTCATTAACGTCATCATCCTTTTCAATTACGTCATAATCCTTCTTTAATTACGTCATCAGCCTTCCTCAATGACGTCATGACCATTCTTAAACCATGTCATTATTTTTCATTAGTGACGTCATCATCCTTGTTTATTGACGTCATCATGATTTGCATCAACAGCAGCATAATCTTCATTTCATCGTTGTTATCATCTTCATTTCTTTGCCAACGTCTCCACCATTATCATTGTCATCATCATCATTATAATCATCATCATCATCATCATTATCATTTCATCATTATCATAATCATCACCATCATCAGCAGCTGCACTATCACCATCATAATCAATTCATTATCATCTTTATCGTCATGGTAATAATGATGAAAAAGAAACACAAACAACAATAATTGCAAAAACTAATAACTATTTGCTTGATGTTTTCTAGAACAACTGGTCCTATCCTAACGCGGGCCCGGAAATGGGGGCCATTCCTGTGCAGATGAGAATTTCTATACCGGATGTAAGACACTACACATGTGCACGTTATAATTATAATTGCATGTATACTCTTACTGGCATTACTTTTTCCAAGCATTTTATCATTTGTCGTTGACTTCTGAATATGAAAATGTCAATGTAGTACTTCCCTTCCGTATTTTGACATTGTCCTTTTAATACTTTATTTACACTGGTGAAACTGTGCCTTTAACACTTATCAATCCTGAATAATACCGCTCCTTCATTTTTTCCAATTAAAACTCTCCCTTTGATCTTTCACAACTCTTACGAACAATATCTGTTTAATTCTTCGCAATATTGAATGCTACTGTCCCTTTAATATTTCACAACTCTTACGAACAAGGTCCCTTTACTACTTTACCTACTCTGATAACCAGAAACACTGCTCCTTTAATGTGTCGTTTACACCATTGTCCCTTTAACATTTCCCAATTCTGGTTGTCACTGTTCCTTTAACAATAATCTTTCATCAGAACGGCTGGAGCTACCAGTATAACATCTATGACTTCAAGAAGGATAAGCCAAACATTCTTCATTTTGATATCAGCGGATGTTACCGCCCGGAACAGACCCGAAAATTCCAGTTTATGCTAAACGGTAAGCTATCCACAACGCACCGCACCGCACCATGCTGCACAGCATAGCAACACACGGCATCAAACGGCATCACAATACATGCTACCCCACCGCAATGCATCAATTCATTCCACACCCGACGGCACCACACGCTACCGCACCACAGTGCATCGCACCGCGCCATGCCACAAAGCATTACACCGCACCTTACAGCATCGCATTACACCGCACCGGTCACAATCTACCCCATCACACCACACCGCACGATACTATACCACACCGCAACACACCGTACCACACCGCACCACACCGCACCTCATCACACCACATCACAACACTCTACACCACACTACACTACACTACACTACACTACACTACACTACACTACACTACACTACACTACACTACACTACACTACACCACACCGCACCGCACCGCACCACATCGCACCGCCCCACACCGCATTACAAAAAAATCGAGTTTGTGCTATACGATATGCATGACCTAGTGACAAATTGTCCTGTTTATGCTAAAAAGTTAGCATGATTTTTTGACTGACTTTTTGTTTATTCTTAATGTTAAACATAACTGGTTGTAAGATGAAAAATCAGTGTTTTTCTAAATGTTAAGCGTGTATTATTGACAGATTACAATTCCAATGTATGCCAAAACGTCGTGCTTTACTCATCAAATGCCAAGTTTATGCTAAACGGTAAGCATGCATTATTGACTGATAAAAAGAGCCTGTTTGTGCTAAACAGTCAGCGTGAGTCGTTGACAGCTAAAAATTTCAGTTAATGACAAATTGCAAGAATTACTCTTTGACAGATAAATAATTTCAGATTATGCTAAATTGTAAGCATGACAGATAAAAATTCTGCTGATTTAATTTGCAATTTTATCTTTTATTTTGCACACTATTATGAAATGTTCTCGCATTTTTTCAGTCACTAGCGACGCTTTGGCAGCAATTACGTCAAACATGGAATCTTTCAAGTACTATGTGCTACAAGCCATCATCAGTACTACCGGCATCAACCCAATCCGAGTGGCGCATTTGAATGTAAGGGGAATAACTGTTATTTGAAACTGATCGCGAATTTGAATGTAAGGGGAATAACTGTTATTTATTAAATTAATTTTTAAAATTATGGCGCATTTGAATGTAAGGGGAATAACTGTTTGTTTTTTAATTGATGTAAGGTGAATAACTGATATTTTTTAATTGATGGCGAATTTGAATGTGAGGGGAATAACTGTTATTTTAAATTGATGGCGCATTTGAATGTAAGGGGAAGTACTGTTATGTTTAAATTATGGCGCATTTGAATGCAAGGGAAATAACTGTGAATTTGAAATTGACGGCGCATTTTCATGCAAGGGCAACAACTGCTATTATAAAATTGAGGGCCCATTTTTAAAGTAAGGGGAATAGCTGTTATTTTTAAATTGATTGCGAATTTTAATGCAAGGGGAATAACTGCTATTATAAAATTGAGGGCCCATTTATAAGTAAGGGGAATAACTGATATTTTGAATTGATGAGGCATTTAAATATAAGGGCAATAACTGCTAGTTAAAAATTGATGGCGCATTTGAATGTAAGCAGAATAAGTATTTCCTTTTAATCTTAATGGTACAGTTGAATAGCTAAGGAAGTAACTGTGTCTTATAAATTAAATGACGTGTTTGAGTGTAAGGGAAGTAACTGTGTATTATGAACTTAATGTCGCTTTGAGGTTAGATACCAGTAAACCATTGTGTATCGAAAGTAGTGCCTATTACTAAAGAGTTCCTTTTCTCTTCTGGTATAAAAGCCATTTATCAATCTCAGACATGCCTTTGTGGTTAATCCTTATATCTCATGTGTGTCTGGAACATTTTGGTGTATTTCATTGGAGCCTAACTTGAAAGGTGAACTTTTATGGTGTGTTTACTCTGGTATAGGGCTTTTGTCGAAATATGACTGCCGAAACCCTGTTTTCTACCGATGTCTGCATTCAGGCGAGATGCATTTTTTTAGAAGTAACTTGACATATCTTTTTATTGCAATTTTGGAAAGAGGAAAGTTTAATCTTTAAATTGATGCCATGCTTGCACAATCTGAAATAAAGGAAAGGCTAGACAAATGCTTAGAACGTTCGCCGTTTTATAATGGGACCCTATGGGAATTGGAATTACTGGTATCTAACCTTTGTATATAAGGAAAGTGAGTTTGTACATGTATTATGAACTTAATGGCACTTTTAAGAGTAAGGGAAGTAACTTCGTTTTATGGACTTAGTGGTACTTTTGAATTTAAGGGGAATAATTGTTGTTTTTTTAACCTTAATGGTACATTTGTATAGAATAGGTAATTTATTAACCTTTTGGCGCTTTTGAATGTAAGAGAAGTAACTGTGTTTAATACAAATCATGGCTCATTTAAATGTAGTGGAAATAACTGTGTTTAATAAACAGCATGGCGCATTTAAATGTAGTGGAAATAACTGTGTTTAATAAACATCAGGGCGCATTTAAATGTAGTGGAAATAACTGTGTTCAATAAATATCATGGCGCATTTAAATGTAGTAGAAATAACTGTGTTTAATAAACATCATGGCGCATTTAAATGTAGTGGAAGTAACTGTGTTAAATAAACATCATGGCGCATTTAAATGTAGTGGAAGTAACTGTGTTAAATAAACATCATGGCGCATTTAAATGTAGTGGAAATATCTGTGTTTAATAAACATCATGGCGCATTTAAATGTAGTGGAAATAACTGTGTTTGATAAACAACCTGGCGCATTTAAATGTAGTGGAAATAACTGTGTTTAATAAATATCATGGCGCATTTAAATGTAGTAGAAATAACTGTGTTTAATAAACATCATGGCGCATTTAAATGTAGTGGAAATAACTGTGTTTAATAAACATCATGGCGCATTTAAATGTAGTGGAAGTAACTGTGTTTAATCAACATCATGGCGCATTTAAATGTAGTGGAAATAACTGTGTTTGATAAACCTCATGACGCATTTGAATGTAGAGAAATTAGCTGTATTTTACATGTATTACATTAATGAAGCATTTGAATGTAAGGAAAGTAACTGTGTTTCACGAACCTCATGCCGCATTTGAATGCAAAGAAGTAACAGTGTATAATGAACATCGTAGGGCTTTAAATGTGGCGCGTCGTGGGAAAACCGGACTTAATGCATGTGCGTAAAGTGTCGCCCCGGATTAGCCTGTGCAATCCGCACAGGCTAATCCGGGACGGCACTTTCCGCTTACAGTGGATTTATGTTTAGAAGAGACCTCCTTGAAACAGAAAATACCATAAAAGCGGAAAGTGCAGTCCCGGATTAGCCTGTGCAGTCCGCACACTTTACGCACGTGCATTAAGACGGGTTTTCTCACGACGCGCCACAAATGTGTTTCATGAACATAGACGGACTTCGAGGGACAAGGAAAGTATCTGAGTTTTATTAACTTAATGACACGTTTGAATGTATGGAAAGAAACTGCGTTTAATATTCTTAACGGCGAATTTCGATATAAGGGAGATAATTGTGTTTTATAAATTTAATAAGGCAATTAAATGTAAGGAAAGTATCTGTGTTTTATTAATTTAATGACTCTTTGAATGTAAGGCAAATAACCGTGTTTCATGGATTAAATGGCGCATATATAAACACACAATACTTATCATGGTTTTAGCATACACTTGCTTTGTTTTCTAAAGGTATACGTTGTTGACGTCATCATAGTGACGTTCCAAATGCTGGATACGTCACCAATAGTGGGTGACGTACAACGAGCCCCCGACTACTCCGAGGTGGCGCTCGACTTTGCTGCCAACACCCTGGCGTCTACAATTTCGAATGGAAACTTCGTTGTCATCCTCGGAGGATACCAGTTTTCAAACGTATGTAAAACAATTATTGTTTTATTATAACATGCTACGCTTGGATTATTCTATAAACAAAGAACACAGTATAACGTTGTTAAACGTCTATTCTAACATGATACTCTAGATATTTATTTAGACAAAGAACATCTTTCGTTGCTAAACCTCTCATAAACAACGGAAAAACACAAGCGTCAATTTTATCAATAAAAGTGACATCACAATGAATTTGTCGTTACTATAACAATAGTGACGTGCATTCTAACGTTCAAACAAATAAATACAATGCGTTTAGAGTAATTTTCAAGTTTTGCCTTTTAATACAAGAATGGACTTCAAGTTTTGCCTTTTAATACAAGAATGGACTTCAAGTTTTGCCTTTTAATACAAGAAGGGAATTCAAGTTTTGCCTTTTATTACAAGAAGGGAATTCAAGTTTTGCCTTTTATTGCAAGAAGAGACTTCAAGTTTTGCCTTTTATTACAATAAGGGAATTCAAGTTTTGCCTTTTATTGCAAGAAGAGACTTCAAGTTTTGCCTTTTATTGCAAGAAGAGACTTCAAGTTTTGCCTTTTATTGCAAGTAGGGACTTCAAGTTTTGCCTTTTATTACAAGGAGGGACTTCAAGTTTTGCCTTTTATTACAAAAACGGACCTCTAGTTTTGCCTTTTATTACAGTAGGGACTTCAAGTTTTGCCTTTTATTACAAGGAGGGACTTCAAGATTTGCCTTTTATTACAAAAACGGACCTCTAGTTTTGCCTTTTATTACAATAAGAGACTTCAAGTTTTGCCTTTTATTGCAAGTAGCGACTTCAAGTGTTTCCTTTTATTACAAGAAGAGACTTCCAGTTTTGCCTTTTATTACAAGTAGGGACTTCAAGTATTGCCTTTCATTACTAAAACGGACTTCAAGTTTTGCCTTTTATTACAATTAGGGACTTCACGTGTTGCCTTTTATTACAAGTAGAGACTTCAAGTTTGCCTTTTATTACAAGAAGAGACTTCAAGTTTTGCCTTTTATTACAAGAACGGACCTCTAGTTTTGCCTTTGATTACAAGTAGAGACTTCACGTGTTGCCTTTTATTACAAGTAGAGACTTCAAGTTTTGCCTTTTATTACAAAAACGGACCTCTAGTTTTGCCTTTTATTACAATAAGAGACTTCAAGTTTTGCCCTTTATTGCAAGTAGCGACTTCAAGTGTTTCCTTTTATTACAAGGAGGGACTTCAAGTTTTGCCTTTAATTACAAGAAGAGACTTCAAAGATTTGCCTTTTATTACAAGTAGGGACTTCAAGTTTTGCCTTTTATTACAAAAACGGACTTCAAGTTTTGCCTTTTATTACAATTAGGGACTTCACGTGTTGCCTTTTATTACAAGTAGGGACTTCAAGTTTTGCCTTTTATTACAAGAAGAGACTTCCAGTTTTGCCTTTTATTACAAGTAAGGACTTCAAGTTTTGCCTTTTATTACAAGAAGAGACTTCAAGTTTTGCCTTTGATCACAAGAAGGGACTTCAAGTTTTGCACAATTGTGTTTGATTATTTATTATTGTGCTTTAATGACGTTCGCAACAATTTCGTCCAATTTTTTTTTCAAACGACAGATTTTCGTAAAAATTTGCACAAACATGTATCAGTCTATCCTAAAACTAAAATAATCTTTTTGAAAAAGGGGGTCATCGGATTTGTTCCGGAAATATTGGGGTTTCAAAACGCTACCTGTCGAAGTCCTTTTTTCAGTTTATGTGACTGGCAATGTTCAATTATATAAAGCTTTCATATTCAAACAAGGACGGATATTTTTAAATGCATCTTTGTTTTAATCTTTCGTTTGGCAATAAATAATGCAGTTTAATGATAAAACGCGCTTTATCTATAGTTACCATTTTAAAAATGACTTTTAATGGACACTTAATGAGGTTAATTACGCATTTAATATGCCTTTGAAAACATCAATATATAAACAAACATTTGAATATCTTTTGTTTCAAACGACAGGTTTTGTTAAAAGAAGTCCATATACATATGTCATTGTATACTGAAACTAAAACAGTGTTAAAAAATCGGGGTCACCGGCCATTGTCCGGAAATATTGGGTTTTGAATACGGTACCTGTCGAAGCAACTTTCTCAGTTTGGATTGTTTATCAATGTTTTAAGTATATGCAGGAGAGCTTTTTTTTCAAACAATGTTATGGTTCTTTCAACTGATATGTTTTCATATGTCTTATTTGGCAATATACAACTGTATTTTGATAATAAAAGACGCTTTACCTATATTTACTTTTAAAATAATGAATTTGGCTGGACATTTAAGCAGGTCAAATGGGTACTAATAATACCCTTTGAAACGTCATTTATTATGCATCAATATAATTTGTTCCAAACGACAGATTTTTTTTTAAAGTTTCGCACATACATGCACCAATGTATACTTACATCAAAACATTAATATAAAGAATGGGTCACCGAACTTGTTTGGGAAATTTTGGAGTTTAAATAGGGTACCTGTGTACTCTTTTTCATGTTTCGTGTTTACGTAAACAACGTATCAATTGCCGAAATAGAATGAAGATATATAATTGATCTTTTTTTTTAACTAATATGTTTGGAAATACATTGTATACGTGTGGTTTTGATAATTATAATGCTGTATGAACGTTTCACCATTGACTGGAACTTCATGACATACACAGATTTATATTTATTGTTTGAAATTAGTATATTGTAGCCTATAAACAACAAAGAAATAATGAAGCAAAAGGAGAAATTACCGAATTATTTTCTTTTTGTTGCGAACGTCTTTAATTCCTACGCATCTATACTCCTTACCGTTGGTTATTCGACAATAAACTATGATAGAAAAACATTATTTCTTAAATATTTTCCAATAGGTTGGGCCATTGGTTGCCATTGCGAATAGCATCGTAGAGATCACATTCAAGAACGTGACGACAACGACGGTTCAGAAACAGACCCAGACCGGATATGGACCTGGTACGATTTGGGCTACACACCACTATATGTTGCACTTCTCCCGTCCATTATCGTTTATATATACCAGAAATATTAATTTTGTCATAGGTGTCATAGGTTTAAAAGTTTAATATATAACATATTAACATGAATATATTACTACATTAAAAGAGGACGGGTCGTTTTTATTATTAAAATCTGTAAAAAAAAAAGTAGCTCACAGTGCTTTGCTTTCATATCTCAATTTAGTTTCTCAAGGACAGTACATGTACTTTGTCACCATTACTCTATTTTTAACCGGAAGTGACGTATGTTTTTTTTCATTTACAGGGCCAATGGCAGCAGTGGGTGTGACGATGCCATTGCTAGGGGTTGGTCTTGGCGTTGTGTTTGCATATTTCTTTTTTAAATAGACCATTCAATATTTCTTATGACGTCATTACTGCGTCATCATGCACCAAGCGTTCGGTGTCAGAATGACTTGTGAGAACAATTAAGGAAGCAGTCATTTTGATTACATAACATTAGTCTATTTTTTTTTCTTTTCATCTTAAATTTTTGATTGCAATATTTCCTTTGACGTTCAATATTGGCGACTTTGAATTTGACATTAATACCGTCATTATGTACCTATCACTATTCCCCCGAGGGGGGGGGGGGGGGCAGCGGCGGGCATACTCGGGACTTCAGATTGAAAGCGATTCCCGACAGGCGGGAGTTCGACACGCCGAATGATTCCGGGCCCCGGGAAAAAGACTGGCCGGATTATTTTAGATCCCGGTAATATTACCCCCCCCCCGGGACATTTGATACACAAAGCATCTCCCACCATGGGGATTCAGACAAAAACGCTTGGATCTAGAGTGGGAAATAAAACCCGTAAAAATAAATTAGTCAAATTCCCCTGGGGCAGCCATTCGCTCCCCTCCTCCCACGGGGGAAAATATTGATAGGTGCATTAGTCGTGCAATCGGAATCATCACACGTTAAAAAAACTGTTTTTATTTAAACATTGTGAAATAAAACTATTACACACTGTACAATGAAGTCATTTTGTTGCTTTTAGAGACGTCATTAGTTATTTTGATTTTTTGCCGTTTATTAGAAAAATGAACAAAAGGGATGGAATGATGTTTTTAAATTGCCATGCAAGTGGAATTTGTCTGCTCGGAATATAAAAAGGAACCGCTCGCCAAGGATGGCAAAACTGACATCTTAAAGGGACCTGTTCACGCTTTGATTAATTTACAATTTTTCAATTTTTTTGTCACCGATCCAAAAATAAAACAACAGTGTATACAAGGGAGCAAAATAACACTACGGACCTAGAAATATACTGTAAAACAGTTTCGTTTATGAGTAATAATCAGTTGAAATTGATACAATTATAAAGTGTTTGTAACGCTAAACGACGGAATAAATTGGGGGGGTGGGTGGAGTTCTGTTGTTTTCGTTGAAACTGTTGACACAACGTGGAAAATTGACATAAAGTAAATAATGCAGTGAGAAATATAGAAGTGGAAATGGCCGATTGGTTAAGGCGATAGTCCTTTAATCCCGAGGTCCCGGGTTCGAACCCCGGTCGGACCATTTTTTCTTTTGTTTCTAAATACTTTTCTTGTTATTATACTTGAGCTTTTTAGTTCCGATGCTTAAATCTGTCAAGTTAATACATTTAATGGCATACTTCAAAAAATGCGAAAATCTGTGAACAAGTCCCTTTGAAGGGACTATGTCATCGGAAAGGGCCTCAAGGGGGCAATTTCTTTTTTAAAAAATCTGAAAATTGTATTTTAATACTGGGATGATAATAAAGGTTAAAACGGGTATATATAATTGAAAAAAGTGCACAGATTCTGAGATAAAAATCATGGTTATAATATGGGTTGTGTTTGTTTGGCCCTTTTCCTGTTTACATTTTGACGTCAGAATTGTAAGCATTTTGTATAACCAAATTTTACAAACGACTCCTTACCAAGCATGATAG
Source organism: Congeria kusceri (assembly GCA_027627225.1). NCBI lineage: Eukaryota > Metazoa > Mollusca > Bivalvia > Myida > Dreissenidae > Congeria > Congeria kusceri. The sequence goes on along the minus strand of CM051026.1, from coordinate 21,184,132 downwards.
CGCTGTTGGTTAAAGCGCTGTCTACTGTCATGTCTTCGTATGGCTCCTAAGTCGTGAGTTCGATACCCGCTTGGGTTTTTTTTTTTTTTCAGGCTTTTTTGCAAATTTGTTTTTATCAAATATCATATTGTGCATTATATTATCTTTATTTATTTTAATGCACATGTCTTATTATTTCTATCAAATAATATAATTAAGAGTGCAATAGGAAGTCAATTTTTCGTTGACATACTCCCAGTAACTTCGGTTGGTCGTAAGCGCACATTTCAGAACAAATTTTCTACGTGAAATCCAGTTATTGCTGTTTACAAAATGGTAAAATACTAAACATTTATTTATTTAATGCACATGTCTTAGTATTTCTATCAAATAATATAATTAAGAGTGCAATAGGAAGTCAATTTTTCGTTGACATACTCCCAGTAACTTCGGTTGGTCGTAAGCGCACATTTCAGAACAAATTTTCGACGTGAAATCCAATTACTGCTGCTTACAAAATGGTAAAATACTAAACATTTATTTATTTAATGCACATGTCTTATTATTTCTATCAAATAATATAATTAAGAGTGCAATAGGAAGTCAATTTTTCGTTGACATACTCCCAGTAACTTCGGTTGGTCGTAAGCGCACATTTCAGAACAAATTTTCGACGTGAAATCCAGTTATTGCTGTTTACAAAATGGTAAAATACTAAACATTTATTTATTTAATGCACATGTCTTAGTATTTCTATCAAATAATATAATTAAGAGTGCAATAGGAAGTCAATTTTTCGTTGACATACTCCCAGTAACTTCGGTTGGTCGTAAACGCAAATTTCAGAACAAATTTTCGACGTGAAATCCAATTATTGCTGTTTACAAAATGGTAAAATACTAAACATTTATTTATTTAATGCACATGTCTTAGTATTTCTATCAAATAATATAATTAAGAGTGCAATAGGAAGTCAATTTTTCGTTGACATACTCCCAGTAACTTCGGTTGGTCGTAAACGCAAATTTCAGAACAAATTTTCGACGTGAAATCCAATTATTGCTGTTTACAAAATGGTAAAATACTAAACATTTATTTATTTAATGCACATTTCTTAGTATTTCTATCAAATAATATAATTAAGAGTGCAATAGGAAGTAAATTTTTCGTTGACATACTCCCAGTAACTTCGGTTGGTCGTAAACGCAAATTTCAGAACAAATTTTCGACGTGAAATCCAATTATTGCTGTTTACAAAATGGTAAAATACTAAACATTTATTTATTTAATGCACATGTCTTAGTATTTCTATCAAATAATATAATTAAGAGTGCAATAGGAAGTCAATGTTTCGTTGACATACTCCCAGTAACTTCGGTTGGTCGTAAACGCAAATTTCAGAACAAATTTTCGACGTGAAATCCAATTATTGCTGTTTCCAAAATGGTAAAATACTAAACATTTATTTATTTAATGCACATGTCTTAGTATTTCTATCAAATAATATAATTAAGAGTGCAATAGGAAGTCAATGTTTCGTTGACATACTCCCAGTAACTTCGGTTGGTCGTAAACGCAAATTTCAGAACAAATTTTCGACGTGAAATCCAATTATTGCTGTTTACAAAATGGTAAAATACTAAACATTTATTTATTTAATGCACATGTCTTATTATTTCTATCAAATAATATAATTAAGAGGGCAATAGGAAGTCAATTTTTCGTTGACATACTCCCAGTAACTTCGGTTGGTCGTAAACGCAAATTTCAGAACAAATTTTCGACGTGAAATCCAATTATTGCTGTTTACAAAATGGTAAAATACTAAACATTTATTTATTTAATGCACATGTCTTAGTATTTCTATCAAATAATATAATTAAGAGTGCAATAGGAAGTCAATTTTTCGTTGACATACTCCCAGTAACTTCGGTTGGTCGTAAACGCAAATTTCAGAACAAATTTTCGACGTGAAATCCAATTATTGCTGTTTACAAAATGGTAAAATACTAAACATTTATTTATTTAATGCACATGTCTTAGTATTTCTATCAAATAATATAATTAAGAGTGCAATAGGAAGTCAATGTTTCGTTGACATACTCCCAGTAACTTCGGTTGGTCGTAAACGCAAATTTCAGAACAAATTTTCGACGTGAAATCCAATTATTGCTGTTTACAAAATGGTAAAATACTAAACATTTATTTATTTAATGCACATGTCTTAGTATTTCTATCAAATAATATAATTAAGAGTGCAATAGGAAGTCAATTTTTCGTTGACATACTCCCAGTAACTTCGGTTGGTCGTAAACGCAAATTTCAGAACAAATTTTCGACGTGAAATCCAATTATTGCTGTTTACAAAATGGTAAAATACTAAACATTTATTTATTTAATGCACATGTCTTAGTATTTCTATCAAATAATATAATTAAGAGTGCAATAGGAAGTCAATGTTTCGTTGACATACTCCCAGTAACTTCGGTTGGTCGTAAACGCAAATTTCAGAACAAATTTTCGACGTGAAATCCAATTATTGCTGTTTACAAAATGGTAAAATACTAAACATTTATTTATTTAATGCACATGTCTTAGTATTTCTATCAAATAATATAATTAAGAGTGCAATAGGAAGTCAATTTTTCGTTGACATACTCCCAGTAACTTCGGTTGGTCGTAAACGCAAATTTCAGAACAAATTTTCGACGTGAAATCCAATTATTGCTGTTTACAAAATGGTAAAATACTAAACATTTATTTATTTAATGCACATGTCTTAGTATTTCTATCAAATAATATAATTAAGAGTGCAATAGGAAGTCAATGTTTCGTTGACATACTCCCAGTAACTTCGGTTGGTCGTAAACGCAAATTTCAGAACAAATTTTCGACGTGAAATCCAATTATTGCTGTTTACAAAATGGTAAAATACTACACATCTAAGCAATAACTACTTGTTCAAACATATACATGACCTATACATGAGACAGCCACAGACTTAAGGAATTTTACGAATTTATGAAATTTACTTAAGTTTTCTCTAAGCAGCATTGTGAACACGGGCCCAGGTGTTCACAAAACATCTAAAGTAGTTTCTTAAATATTTTCACT
>CM051026.1:21139723-21180839 GCA_027627225.1 Congeria kusceri | reverse complement strand
TATTTAGGGGCAATAATCATAGATATTGAGGAGCAATAATCATAGGTATTGAGGAGCAATAATCATAGTTATTGAGGAGCAATAATCATAGGTATTGAGGAGCAATAATCATAGATATTGAGGGACAATAATCATAGATATTGAGGGGCAATAATCATAGGTATTGAGGAGCAATAATCATAGATATTGAGGGTCTATACTCATAGGTATTGAGGGACAATAATCATAGATATTGAGGGGCAATAATCATAGGTATTGAGGAGCAATAATCATAGATATTGAGGGGCAATACTCATAGGTATTGAGGGGCACTAATCATAGGTATTGAGGGGCAATAATCATAGGTATTGAGGGGCAATAATCATAGGTATTGAGGGCAATAATCATAGATATTGAGGGACAATAATAATAGGTATTGAGGAGCAATAATCATAGATATTGAGGGGCAATAATCATAGATATTGAGGAGCAATAATCATAGATATTGAGGGGCAGTAATCATAGATATTGAGGGACAATAATAATAGGTATTGAGGGGCAATAATCATAGATATTGAGGGACAATAATCATAGGTATTGAGGAGCAATAATCATAGGTATTGAGGAGCAATAATCATAGGTATTGAGGAGCAATAATCATAGATATTGAGGAGCAATAATCATAGATATTGAGGGTCAATAATAATAGGTATTGAGGAGCAATAATCATAGATATTGAGGGACAATAATCATAGGTATTGAGGAGGAATAATCATAGGTATTGAGGAGCAATAATCATAGGTATTGAGGAGCAATAATCATAGATATTGAGGGACAATAATCATAGATATTGAGGAGCACTAATCATAGGTATTGAGGAGCAATAATCATAGATATTGAGGGGCAATAATCATAGATATTGAGGGACAATAATCATAGGTATTGAGGGACAATAATCATAGGTATTGAGGAGCAATAATCATAGGTATTGAGGGGCAATAATCATAGATATTGAGGAGCAATAATCATAGATATTGAGGAGCAATAATCATAGATATTGAGGGACAATAATCATAGGTATTGTGGAGCACTAATCATAGGTATTGAGGAGCAATAATCATAGGTATTGAGGAGCACTAATCATAGATATTGAGGAGCACTAATCATAGATATTGAGGAGCACTAATCATAGATATTGAGGAGCAATAATCATAGATATTGAGGGGCAATAATCATAGATATTGAGGGGCAATAATCATAGATATTGAGGGGCAATAATCATAGGTATTGAGGAGCAATAATCATAGATATTGAGGAGCGCTAATCATAGGTATTGAGGAGCAATAATCATAGATATTGAGCGACAATAATCATAGATATTGAGGAGCAATAATCATAGATATTGAGGGGCAATAATCATAGATATTGAGGGGCAATAATAATAGATATTGAGGAGCAATAATCATAGGTATTTAGGGGCAATAATAATAGGTATTGAGGAGCAATAATCATAGATATTGAGGAGCAATAATCATAGGTATTGAGGAGCAATACTCATAGGTATTGAGGAGCAATAATCATAGGTATTGAGGAGCAATAATCATAGGTATTGAGGAGCAATAATCATAGATATTGAGGAGCAATAATCATAGATATTGAGGGGCAATAATAATAGGTATTGAGGAGCAATAATCATAGGTATTGAGGGACAATACTCATAGGTATTGAGGGGCACTAATCATAGGTATTGAGGGGCAATAATCATAGGTATTGAGGGGCAATAATCATAGGTATTGAGGGGCAATAATCATAGATATTGAGGGACAATAATAATAGGTATTGAGGAGCAATAATCATAGATATTGAGGGGCAATAATCATAGATATTGAGGAGCAATAATCATAGATATTGAGGGGCAGTAATCATAGATATTGAGGGACAATAATAATAGGTATTGAGGGGCAATAATCATAGATATTGAGGGACAATAATCATAGGTATTGAGGAGCAATAATCATAGGTATTGAGGAGCAATAATCATAGGTATTGAGGAGCAATAATCATAGATATTGAGGAGCAATAATCATAGATATTGAGGGTCAATAATAATAGGTATTGAGGAGCAATAATCATAGATATTGAGGGACAATAATCATAGGTATTGAGGAGGAATAATCATAGGTATTGAGGAGCAATAATCATAGGTATTGAGGAGCAATAATCATAGATATTGAGGGACAATAATCATAGATATTGAGGAGCACTAATCATAGGTATTGAGGAGCAATAATCATAGATATTGAGGGGCAATAATCATAGATATTGAGGGACAATAATCATAGGTATTGAGGGACAATAATCATAGGTATTGAGGAGCAATAATCATAGGTATTGAGGGGCAATAATCATAGATATTGAGGAGCAATAATCATAGATATTGAGGAGCAATAATCATAGATATTGAGGGACAATAATCATAGGTATTGTGGAGCACTAATCATAGGTATTGAGGAGCAATAATCATAGTATTGAGGAGCACTAATCATAGATATTGAGGAGCACTAATCATAGATATTGAGGAGCACTAATCATAGATATTGAGGAGCAATAATCATAGATATTGAGGGGCAATAATCATAGATATTGAGGGGCAATAATCATAGATATTGAGGGGCAATAATCATAGGTATTGAGGAGCAATAATCATAGATATTGAGGAGCGCTAATCATAGGTATTGAGGAGCAATAATCATAGATATTGAGCGACAATAATCATAGATATTGAGGAGCAATAATCATAGATATTGAGGGGCAATAATCATAGATATTGAGGGGCAATAATAATAGATATTGAGGAGCAATAATCATAGGTATTTAGGGGCAATAATAATAGGTATTGAGGAGCAATAATCATAGATATTGAGGAGCAATAATCATAGGTATTGAGGAGCAATACTCATAGGTATTGAGGAGCAATAATCATAGGTATTGAGGAGCAATAATCATAGGTATTGAGGAGCAATAATCATAGATATTGAGGAGCAATAATCATAGATATTGAGGGGCAATAATAATAGGTATTGAGGAGCAATAATCATAGGTATTGAGGGACAATACTCATAGGTATTGAGGAGCAATAATAATAGGTATTGAGGGGCAATACTCATAGGTATTGAGGAGCAATAATCATAGATATTGAGGAGCAATAATCATAGGTATTGAGGGACAATAATCATAAGTATTGAGGAGCAATACTCATAGGTATTGAGGGGCAATAATCATAGGTATTGCGGGGCAATAATCATAGATATTGAGGGGGCAATAATAATAGGTATTGAGGAGCAATAATCATAGATATTGAGGAGCAATAATCATAGATATTGGGGGGCAATAATAATAGGTATTGAGGAGCAATAATCATAGGTATTGAGGGGCAATAATCATAGGTATTGAGGAGCAATAATAATAGATATTGAGGGACAATAATCATAGATATTGAGGGGCAATAATCATAGGTATTGAGTGCAAATAATCATAGATATTGAGGGGCAATAATCATAGATATTGAGGGGCAATAATCATAGGTATTGAGGGGCACTAATCATAGGTATTGAGGAGCAATAATCATAGATATTGAGGGGCAATAATCATAGATATTGAGGGGCAATAATCATAGATATTGAGGGGCAATAATCATAGATATTGAGGGGCAATAATCATAGATATTGAGGGGCACTAATCATAGATATTGAGCGGCAATAATCATAGATATTGAGGGGCAATAATCATAGATATTGAGGGGCAATAATCATAGATATTGAGGGGCACTAATCATAGGTATTGAGGAGCACTAATCATAGATATTGAGGGACAATACTCATAGGTATTGAGGAGCAATAATCATAGGTATTGAGGAGCAATAATCATAGGTATTGAGGGACAATAATCATAGGTATTGAGGCGCAATACTCATAGGTATTGTGGGACAATAATCATAGGTATTGAGGCGCAATACTCATAGGTATTGAGGAGCAATAATCATAGATATTGAGGGGCAATAATAATAGGTATTGAGGAGCAATAATCATAGATATTGAGGGGCAATAATCATAGATATTGAGGGGCAATAATCATAGATATTGAGGGGCAATAATCATAGGTATTGAGGAGCAATAATCATAGATATTGAGGGACAATAATCATAGATATTGAGGGGCAATAATCATAGGTATTGAGTGGAAATAATCATAGATATTGAGGGGCAATAATCATAGATATTGAGGTGCAATAATCATAGGTATTGAGGGGCAATAATCGAGGTTATTGACGGGCACTGATCAGAGATATTGAGTGGCAATAATCATAGATATTGAGGAGTAATAATCATAGGTATTGAGGAGTAATAATCATAAGTATTGAGGAGTAATAATCATAGGTATTGAGGGGCAATAATCATAGATATTGAGGGGCAATAATGATATATATTGAGGGGCAATACTCATAGGTATTGAGGGGCAATAATCATAGGTATTGAGGAGCAATAATCATAGGTATTGAGGGGCAATAATCATAGGTATTGAGGGGCAATACTCATAGGTATTGAGGAGCAATAATCATAGATATTGAGGGGCAATAATAATAGGTATTGAGGAGCAATAATCATAGATATTGAGGAGCAATAATCATAGGTATTGAGGAGCAATAATCATAGATATTGAGGGGAAATAATCATAGATATTGAGGGGCAATTATCATAGGTATTGAGGGGCAATAATCATAGGAATTGAGGGACAATAATCATAGGTGTTGAGGAGCAATACTCATAGGTATTGAGGAGCAATAATCATAGGTATTGAGGGGCAATAATCATAGATATTGAGGGGCAATAATCATAGATATTGAGGGACAATAATCATAGATATTGAGGAGCAATAATCATAGATATTGAGGGGCAATAATCATAGATATTGAGGAGCAATAATCATAGATATTGAGGAGCAATAATCATAGGTATTGAGGAGCAATAATCATAGGTATTGAGGGGCAATAATCATAGGTATTGAGGGGCAATAATCATAGGTATTGAGGAGCAATAATCATAGGTATTGAGGGGCAATAATCATAGATATTGAGGGGCAATAATCATAGGTATTGAGGAGCAATAATCATAGGTATTGAGGAGCAATAATCATAGGTATTGTGGAGCAATAATCATAGGTATTGAGGGGCAATAATCATAGGTATTGAGGAGCAATACTCATAGGTATTGAGGGGCAATAATCATAGGTATTGAGGGACAATAATCATAGATATTGAGGGGCAATAATAATAGGTATTGAGATGCAATAATCATAGATATTGATGGGCAATAATCATATATATTGAGGGGTAATAATCATAGGTATTGAGGGACAATAATCATTGATATTGAGCGGCAATAATAATAGGTATTGAGGAGCAATAATCATAGATATTGAGGAGCAATAATCATATATATTGAGGGGCAATAATCATAGGTATTGAGGGACAATAATCATAGGTATTGAGGAGCAATAATCATAGATATTGAGGCGCAATAATCATAGATATTAATGGGCAATAATCATAGGTATTGAGGAGCAATAATCATATATATTGAGGGGCAATAATCATAGGTATTGAGGGACAATAATCATAGGTATTGAGGGACAATAATCATAGGTATTGAGGAGCAATAATCATAGGTATTGAGGAGCAATACTCATAGGTATTGAGGGGCAATAATCATAGGTATTGAGGAGCAATACTCATAGGTATTGAGGGGCAATAATCATAGGTATTGAGGGACAATAATCATATATATTGAGGGGCAATAATCATAGGTATTGAGGGGCAATAATCATAGGTATTGAGGGGCAATAATCATAGGTATTGAGGGACAATAATCATAGGTATTGAGGGGCAATACTCTTAGGTATTGAGGGGCAATAATCAGAGGTATTGAGGGGCAATAATCATAGGTATTGAGGGACAATAATCATATATATTGAGGGGCAATAATCATAGGTATTGAGGGGCAATAATCATAGGTATTGAGGAGCAATAATCATAGGTATTGAGGAGCAATAATCATAGGTATTGAGGGGCAATAATCATAGGTATTGAGGGGCAATAATCATAGATATTGAGGGGCAATAATCATAGGTATTGAGGAGCAATAATCATAGGTATTGAGGGGCAATAATCATAGGTATTGAGGAGCAATACTCATAGGTATTGAGGAGCATTAATCATATATATTGAGGGACAATAATCATATATATTGAGGGGCAATAATCATAGGTATTGAGATACAATAATCATAGGTATTGAGGGGCAATAATCATAGATATTGAGGGACAATAATCATAGATATTGAGGAGCAATAATCATAGATATTGAGGAGCAATAATCATAGATATTGAGGGACAATACTCATAGGTATTGAGGGACAATAATCATAGGTATTGAGGCGCAATACTCATAGGTATTGTGGGACAATAATCATAGGTATTGAGGGACAATACTCATAGGTATTGAGGGACAATAATCATAGATATTGAGGGACAATACTCATAGGTATTGAGGAGAAATAATCATAGGTATTGAGGAGCAATAATCATAGATATTGAGGAGCAATAATCATAGGTATTGAGGGACAATACTAATAGGAATTGAGGAGCAATAATAATAGGTATTGAGGAGCAATAATCATAGGTATTGAGGGACAATAATCATAGGTATTGAGGAGCAATAATCATAGGTATTGAGGGACAATAATCATAGGTATTGAGGGGCAATAATCATAGATATTGAGGGACAATAATCATAGATATTGAGGAGCAATAATCATAGGTATTGAGGAGCAATAATCATAGATATTGAGGGACAATACTCATAGGTTTTGAGGGACAATAATCATAGGTATTGAGGGGCAATACTCATAGGTATTGAGGGACAATAATCATAGGTATTGAGGGACAATACTCATAGGTATTGAGGGACAATTATCATAGATATTGAGGGACAATACTCATTGGTATTGAGGGACAATAATCATAGGTATTGAGGGGCAATACTCATCGGTATTGAGGGACAATAATCATAGGTATTGAGGAGCAATACTCATAGGTATTGAGGGACAATAATCATAGGTATTGAGGGGCAATATTCGTAGGTATTGAGGGGCAATAATCTTAGATATTGAGGGACAATAATCATAGATATTGAGGGGCAATAATAATAGGTATTGAGGAGCAATAATCATAGGTATTGAGGGGCAATAATCATAGATATTGAGGAGCAATAATCATAGATATTGAGGAGCAATAATCATAGATATTGAGGAGCAATAATCATAGATATTGAGGGGCAATACTCATAGGAATTGAGGAGCAATAATCATAGGTATTGAGGAGCAATAATCATAGATATTGAGGAGCAATAATCATAGATATTGAGGGACAATAATCATAGGTATTGAGGGGCAATAATCATAGGTATTGAGGAGCAATAATCATAGGTATTGAGGAGCAATAATCATAGATATTGAGGGGCAATAATCATAGATATTGAGGGGCAATAATCATAGATATTGAGGAGCAATAATCATAGATATTGAGGGACAATAATCATAGATATTGAGGAGCAATACTCATAGGTATTCAGGGGCAATAATCATAGATATTGAGGAGCAATAATCATCGATATTGAGGGGCAATAGTCATAGGTATTGAGGGGCAATATTCATAGGTATTGAGGGGCAATACTCATAGGTATTGAGGGGCAATAATCATAGGTATTGAGGAGCAATAATCATAGGTATTGAGGGGCAATAATCATAGATATTGAGGGGCAATACTCATAGGTATTGAGGGGCAATAATCATAGATATTGAGGGGCAATAATCATAGGTATTGAGCAGCAATACTCATAGGTATTGAGGGGCAATAATCATAGATATTGAGGGGCAATAATCATATATATTGAGGGGCAATACTCATAGATATTGAGGGGCAATAATCATAGATATTGAGGGGCAATAATCATAGATATTGAGGGGCAATAATCATATATATTGAGGGGCAATAATCATAGGTATTGAGGAGCAATACTCATAGGTATTGAGGGGCAATAATCATAGATATTGAGGGGCAATAATCATATATATTGAGGGGCAATAATCATAGGTATTGAGGGGCAATAATCATAGGTATTGAGGGGCAATAATCATAGATATTGAGGGGCAATAATCATATATATTGAGGGGCAATACTCATAGATATTGAGGGGCAATAATCATAGGTATTGAGGGGCAATAATAATAGGTATTGAGGGGCAATAATCATAGGTATTGAGGGGCAATAATCATAGTTATTGAGGGGCAATAATCATAGGTATTGAGGGGCAATAATCATAGGTATTGAGGAGCAATAATCATATATATTGAGGAGCAATAATCATAGGTATTGAGGAGCAATAATCATAGATATTGAGGAGCAATTATCATAGATATTGAGGGGCAATAATCATAGGTATTGAGGGGCAATAATCATAGATATTGAGGGGCAATAATCATATATATTGAGGGGCAATAATCATATATATTGAGGGGCAATAATCATAGGTATTGAGGGGCAATAATCATAGATATTGAGGGGCAATACTCATAGATATTGAGGGGCAATAATCATAGATATTGAGGGGCAATAATCATAGATATTGAGGGGCAATAATCATATATATTGAGGGGCAATACTCATATATATTGAGGGGCAATAATCATAGATATTGAGGGGCAATACTCATTGATATTGAGGGGCAATAATCATAGGTATTGAGGGGCAATAATCATATATATTGAGGGGCAATACTCATAGATATTGATGGGCAATAATCATAGATATTGAGGGGCAATAATCATAGGTATTGAGGGGCAATAATCATAGATATTGAGGGGCAATACTCATAGATATTGAGGGTCAATAATCATAGATATTGAAGGGCAATAATCATATATATTGAGGGGCAATACTCATAGATATTGAGGGGCAATAATCATAGGTATTGAGGGGCAATAATCATAGATATTGAGGGGCAATAATCATAGATATTGAGGGGCAATAATCATATATATTGAGGGGCAATACTGATAGATATTGAGGGGCAATAATCATAGATATTGAGGGGCAATAATCATAGATATTGAGGGGCAATAATCATAGGTATTGAGGAGCAATACTCATAGGTATTGAGGGGCAATAATCATAGATATTGAGGGGCAATAATCATATATATTTAGGGGCAATAATCATAGGTATTTAGGGGCAATAATCATAGGTATTGAGGGGCAATAATCATAGGTATTGAGGGGCAATAATAATAGGTATTGAGGGGCAATAATAATAGGTATTGAGGGGCAATAATCATAGATATTGTGGGGCAATAATCATAGGTATTGAGGAGCAATACTCATAGGTATTGAGGGGCAATAATCATAGATATTGAGGGGCAATAATCATATATATTGAGGGGCAATAATCATAGGTATTGAGGGGCAATAATCATAGGTATTGAGGGGCAATAATCATAGTTATTGAGGGGCAATAATAATAGGAATTGAGGGGCAATAATCATAGATATTGAGGGGCAATAATCATAGGTATTGAGGGGCAATAATCATAGGTATTGAGGGGCAATAATCATAGGTATTGAGTGGCAATAATAATAGGTATTTAGGAGCAATAATCATAGATATTGAGGGGCAATAATCATAGATATTGAGGGGCAATAATCATAGATATTGAGGAGCAATAATCATAGATATTGAGGGGCAATAATAATAGGTATTGAGGGGCAAGAATCATAGATATTGAGGAGCAATAATAATAGGTATTGAGGGGCAATAATCATAGATATTGAGGAGCAATAATCATAGATATTGAGGGGCAATAATAATAGGTATTGAGGGGCAATAATCATAGATATTGAGGAGCAATAATAATAGGTATTGAGGGGCAATAATCATAGGTATTGAGGAGCAATAATCATAGATATTGAGGGGCAATAATCATAGGTATTGAGGGGCAATACTCATAGGTATTGAGGAGCAATAATCATAGGTATTGAGGGGCAATAATCATAGATATTGAGGGGCAATAATAATAGGTATTGAGGAGCAATAATCATAGGTATTGAGGAGCAATAATCATAGATATGGAGGGGCAATAATCATAGGTATTGAGGAGCAATAATCATAGGTATTGAGGTGCAATAATCATAGGTATTGAGGAGCAATAATCATAGATATTGAGGGGCAATAATCATAGGTATTGAGGAGCAATAATCATAGATATTGAGGGGCAATAATCATAGGTATTGAGGAGCAATAATCATAGATATTGAGGGGCAATAATAATAGGTATTGAGGGACACTAATCATAGATATTGAGGGGCAATAATCATAGATATAGAGGAGCAATAATCATAGGTATTGAGGGGCAATAATCATAGGTATTGAGGGGCAATAATCATAGGTATTGAGGGGCAATAATCATAGATATTGAGGAGCAATAATCATAGGTATTGAGGAGCAATAATCATAGGTATTGAGGAGCAATAATCATAGGTATTGAGGAGCAATAATCATAGGTATTGAGGGGCAATAATCATAGATATTAAGGGGCAATAATCATAGGTATTGAGGAGCAATAATCATAGATATTGAGGAGCAATAATCATAGGTATTGAGGGGCAATAATCATAGGTATTGAGGAGCAATAATCATAGGTATTGAGGGGCAATACTCATTGGTATTGAGGGGCAATACTCATAGGTATTGAGGAGCAATACTCATAGGTATTGAGGGGCAATACTCATAGGTATTGAGGGGCAATAATCATAGGTATTGAGGGGCAATACTCATAGGTATTGAGGGGCAATACTCATAGATATTGAGGGGCAATAGACATAGGTATTGAGGGCAATAATCATAGATATTGAGGAGCAATAATCATTGGTATTGAGGAGCAATAATCATAGATATTGAGGGGCAATAATCATAGGTATTGAAGGGCAATAATCATAGATATTGAGGAGCAATAATCATAGGTATTGAGGGGCAATAATCATAGGTATTGAGGGGCAATAATCATAGATATTGAGGGGCAATAATCATAGGTATTGAGGAGCAATAATCATAGATATTGAGGAGCAATAATCATAGATATTGAGGGACAATAATCATAGGTATTGAGGAGCAATAATCATAGGTATTGAGGAGCAATAATCATAGATATTGAGGAGCAATAATCATAGGTATTGAGGGACAATAATCATAGATATTGAGGAGCAATAATCATAGGTATTGAGGAGCAATAATCATAGGTATTGAGGAGCAATAATCATAGATATTGAGGGGCAATACTCATAGGTATTGAGGGGCAATAATCATAGGTATTGAGGGGCAATAATCATAGGTATTGAGGGGCAATAATCATAGGTATTGAGGGGCAATAATCATAGGTATTGAGGAGCAATAATCATAGGTATTGAGGGGCAATACTCATAGGTATTGAGGGGCAATAATCAGAGATATTGAGGGGCAATAAACATAGGTATTGAGGAGCAATAATCATAGGTATTGAGGAGCAATAATCATAGGTATTGAGGAGCAATACTCATAGGTATTGAGGGGCAATACTCATAGGTATTGAGGAGCAATAATCATAGATATTGAGGAGCAATAATCATAGATATTGAGGGGCAATACTCATAGGTATTGAGGAGCAATAATCATAGATATTGAGGAGCAATAATCATAGATATTGAGGGACAATACTCATAGATATTGAGGAGCAATAATCATAGGTATTGAGGAGCAATAATCATAGGTATTGAGGAGCAATAATCATAGGTATTGAGGGGCAATAATCATAGGTATTGAGGGGCAATAATCATAGGTATTGAGGAGCAATAATCATAGGTATTGAGGGGCAATACTCATAGGTATTGAGGGGCAATAATCAGAGATATTGAGGGGCAATAATCATAGGTATTGAGGAGCAATAATCATAGGTATTGAGGAGCAATAATCATAGTTATTGAGGAGCAATACTCATAGGTATTGAGGGGCAATACTCATAGGTATTGAGGAGCAATAATCATAGATATTGAGGAGCAATAATCATAGGTATTGAGGGGCAATAATAATAGGTATTGAGGAGCAATAATCATAGATATTGAGGGGCAATAATCATAGATATTGAGGGGCAATAATCATAGATATTGAGGAGCAATAATCATAGATATTGAGGGGCAATAATAATAGGTATTGAGGGGCAATAATCATAGATATTGAGGAGCAATAATAATAGGTATTGAGGGGCAATAATCATAGATATTGAGGAGCAATAATCATAGATATTGAGGGGCAATAATCATAGGTATTGAGGGGCAATAATCATAGGTATTGAGGAGCAATAATCATAGGTATTGAGGGGCAATAATCATAGATATTGAGGAGCAATAATCATTGGTATTGAGGAGCAATAATCATATGTATTGAGGGGCAATACTCATAGGTATTGAGGGGCAATAATCATAGATATTGAGGGGCAATAATCATAGGTATTGAGGAGCAATAATCATAGGTATTGTGGAGCAATAATCATAGGTATTGAGGAGCAATACTCATAGGTATTGAGGGGCAATACTCATAGGTATTGAGGAGCAATACTCATAGGTATTGAGGGGCAATACTCATAGGTATTGAGGAGCAATAATCATAGATATTGAGGGGCAATACTCATAGGTATTGAGGGGCAATAGACATAGGTATTGAGGAGCAATAATCATAGGCATTGAGCGGCAATACTCATAGATATTGAGGGGCAATACTCATAGGTATTGAGGGGCAATAATCATAGATATTGAGGGGCAATACTCATAGGTATTGAGGAGCAATAATCATAGATATTGAGGGGCAATACTCATAGATATTGAGGGGCAATAGACATAGGTATTGAGGAGCAATAATCATAGGTATTGAGGAGCAATACTCATAGGTATTGAGGGGCAATACTCATAGGTATTGAGGAGCAATAATCATAGGTATTGAGGGGCAATAATAATAGGTATTGAGGAGCAATAATCATAGATATTGAGGGGCAATAATCATAGATATTGAGGGGCAATAATCATAGATATTGAGGAGCAATAATAATAGATATTGAGGGGCAATAATAATAGGTATTGAGGGGCAATAATCATAGATATTGAGGAGCAATAATAATAGGTATTGAGGGGCAATAATCATAGATATTGAGGAGCAATAATCATAGATATTGAGGGGCAATAATCATAGGTATTGAGGGGCAATAATCATAGATATTGAGGGGCAATAATCATAGATATTGAGGGGCAATAATAATAGGTATTGAGGAGCAATAATCATAGATATTGAGGGGCAATAATCATAGATATTGAGGAGCAATAATCATAGATATTGAGGGGCAATAATCATAGGTATTGAGGGGCAATAATAATAGGTATTGAGGGGCAATAATAATAGGTATTGAGGGGCAATAATCATAGATATTGAGGAGCAATAATAATAGGTATTGAGGGGCAATAATCATAGGTATTGAGGAGCAATAATCATAGATATTGAGGGGCAATACTCATAGGTATTGAGGGGCAATACTCATAGGTATTGAGGGGCAATACTCATAGGTATTGTGGAGCAATAATCATAGGTATTGAGGGGCAATACTCATAGGTATTGAGGGGCAATAATCATAGGTATTGAGGGGCAATAATCATAGGTATTGAGGGGCAATAATCATAGGTATTGAGGGGCAATACTAATAGGTATTGAGGGGCAATAATCATAGATATTGAGGGGCAATAATCATAGATATTGAGTGGCAATACTCATAGGTATTGAGGGGCAATAATCATAGATATTGAGTGGCAATAATCATAGGTATTGAGGGGCACTAATCATAGGTATTGAGGGGCAATAATCATAGATATTGAGGGGCAATAATCATAGATATTGAGGGGCAATAATCATAGGTATTGAGGGGCAATAATCGAGGCTATTGAGGAGCAATAATCGAGGGTATTGACGGGCACTGATCAGAGATATTGAGTGGCAATAATCATAGATATTGAGGAGTAATAATCATAGGTATTGATGATAACATATGTTTTAATTCTTTGTCTATATTGACAAAGCAAATACGATCAGTTTATATGCCCTCCGTTCGCCGAGCACCATTTTTTTGCTTGTAGGGACGACGTTTTGGGACTTCTTTTCGGGACTTCTTTTCGGGACTATTTTTTCTTTAATGGGTTAAAATGCTTACCGGTACTCCCATAACTTACTAAAGCAATGAACACATGTTAATAGTTCGTTTAAATAAAGACAAAATACGATTGATTATAAGGTCATTAATCGTTGCTATTAAAATATTGTTTTCATTGAAGGTCTATATGGGTAAAGCAGTAGTACGTGACATTTCCGTAAACTGGTGGCGGTCCTGTCAATACTGGAGGAACATGGGTGCCACAATGTTGGTAGACTGGTACTTCTCGGGTACGTTCGGTTAACTTCGTTAATGTTTGTAGCAGTTCGTCAACGTCAAAGTTCCGTCAAAGGTCGTTATGTTCCGTCACAATTCGTGTTTATTTCCGTCTATCACAAAAAAAACCCAGTACTTATAATGTTGGAATAAAATTATTGTTAGAGTCGGGTAATTAAAACACAAAACAAAGTTAGGTTCCAATTGCGACGATGTCTTTATAGACTATAATGTGCTAAATAAAACACATACAAACTAAAAAGTGACATTTTAGTATTTTACACATTAAATGAAATGTATGAAAATAGATCTAAAATTATTTTGATCTTTTAAAGCTCAAATAAAATATATCAAATATTTCAATTCTGGGCCCATATTTATAAAGATTCTTAAGCCATTCTTGAATTAAGTTGAACATAAGCCAAAATTAGAATTTGTGTTTAAAACACTATGCTTTGGAACGTTTGCATGACTAATGCTAGATATTAATGCACTTTGTAGTTATGTGTCAAAATCTTCCAGAAATGCATCTCTTTGTCAGGAAATCCAACAGATAAAACCAAAATAAATGATATTTCAACCTGAAATAGAGTATATATAGAGTGTTTATAGAAAATGATATTTTTACGAGTGGCGCAGCCACGAGTCAAAATATCAATTTTCTATGATCACGAGTGAAATAAAATACGATCTTACACCGAAATCAACACATTTTCTTTTTATTTTATGCTTTTGGACAATAAATAAATAAAATTGCGCGAGATGAGCTTAAACGTTACAAGTTCGTGTATTCATTCGTCATAAAAATGACGTCATATATGGTTCCAAAACTGTCACTCGTTAGTATGTTGGGAAAAAGGTACCATATTTTGTGAGTCATTGTCGCTAAATAATACTTTTGTTGAATATTATTATGTGTTTTGTGTAAACATTTGCATGTATATACCGTACATGTATATACCTTTGCCAAGGGTTGTAAACCACTACTTGTAGATCGATGAAATTTATGGAAAAATAGTCCGTTTTATGCTATATTTTCACTGCAGTGAAAATATAAAATCTTATATTTTCACTGCTCAAACAGTGAAAATATAAAATTAAAAGCATATAATAAATAACAATGATATAAATTTGATATATTTTTATAACTTAGTAGAATACTCAGCCAGTGTGGCCAACTGATAAAACAAAGATTTTTCAAGCCTCAAATAAAATATATACAAATGTTTTTATACCTTATTAAAATATATAGCCAGTGGGTTCAACTGGACATCCGCTGACTCCGCCGACGGAATCCCGGTGCAATGTCACATCACAGGCAAGGCGGTGAACAGCAGCAGGGTAGCCCACAATTTCGAACACTATTACAACTTTTTCGACTATCAGCCTTTCATTAACGCAGACGAAACGCGAGTGTTTGAGGTATGTCATTAGAGTCATTAGGTTGACCATTATCCTACCATTATCCTACCATTTATATAGCATTATCCCACTATTATCCCATCATTATCCTACTGTTATCCCTTTATTATCCTACCGTTATCTTACCACCATCATACAATTATCATAACATTATCGCACCATTAATCTATCACAATCCTCCCATTATCATACCATTAATCTAACACAATCCAACCATTATCCTACCATTACTCTTGCACTTTACAACTATAATATTTACATTATCCTTCCATTATCCTACCATTATCCTACTATTACATTACCATCATCCTACCATTTTCTTATCATCATCCGACAATTAAGATTTCATTATCATTATCATTCCGTAATCCGTCCATAATCTTACTATTATCACAAAACCTACAATTATCATAACATTCTGCATTCATTATCCTACTATTAGCGTCATTAGGTTTGATGTTAGGTACATATGTATTAGAATAATTAGGTTCAACATTACATTGCCATTGTTCTACTATTATCTTTAATCTAGCATTACCATTCCATAAGCCGTACATTATTTTCTTATAATCTTACCGTAATCTTACCATTATCCTACCATTATTCTAACGTTATCATATCCAACCAAAATCATGACATAATACTACATTAATCCCACCATAATTCGACCATTATCCTACCGTTATCCGACAAATATAATACCATTATCATAACATTATCCCACCATCCATCTAACACTATCCTACCATTATCATACCGTTATCCGACAACTTTCATACCATTTCCCTACAATTCAATTACCAATCACTCAATAAAACGACTATTATCATGCTATTACACTACCACATTCCTACTGTTATCATACCATTGCTATTCCATTATCATACAATAATCCTATCATTATCCTACCAATATCCGAGCAATTTCGAACCGTTGCCCTACCATAATTGCAACTTTACCCTTTTGTTATGATACCATTATCATACCATTACTAGTAGAAAAAGAGTAATAGAGAAGGTAGGTAATAAGCGTCATTTATCCTACCATTTATCGTACCATTTATCCTACCATTTATCCTAGCATTTTCCTTGCATAAATATAACCATTTCATAATTCTTCAATGATCTTACTACGATCATATCACAAACCTGTACTTATCATACCTTATCACACCAGTATGTTTTCATTATCCTACTATCATACTACCGTTATCACGACATTATCAAACTTTTATCATTCCATTATCCTACTATCATATTACCGTTATCACGTCATTATCAAACCTTTATCATTCCATTATCCTACTATCATACTACCGTTATCACGTCATTATCAAACCTTTATCTGTCCATTATCC
Source organism: Congeria kusceri (assembly GCA_027627225.1). Taxonomy (NCBI): domain Eukaryota; kingdom Metazoa; phylum Mollusca; class Bivalvia; order Myida; family Dreissenidae; genus Congeria; species Congeria kusceri. The sequence continues at coordinate 21,163,478 of CM051026.1, read as the reverse complement.
TGCTATCATACTACCGTTATCACGACATTATCAAACCTTTACCACAACACTCATTCAGTCATCTATTATCACAAACCATTTGCGACCATTATCATAAAACATGACTACACATAGTTAGTTGTGATAGTTATGGTGATGGTGATGATGGTGATGATGATGATGATGACGATGACGATGACGACGATGATGATTATGGTGATGATGGTGATGATTATGACGCTGGTGACGATAATGATGAAGCTGATGGTGATGATGATGATGATGATGATGACGATGATAACGATTATGATAAAGCTGATGGTGATGATGATGATGATGGTGATGATGATGATGGTGATGATGATTATAATTATGTAGCTGTTGATGATGCTGCTGCTGATGATGATGGCGATGATGATGATGATGATGATGACGATGATGAAACTGATGGTGGTGATGCTGATGATGATGGTGATAATGATGATGAAGCTGATGACGATAATGATGAAGCTGATGAAGCTGACGAAGCAGATGGTGATGATGATGACGACGACGATGATGATGATGATTGATGATTAATTGATTGATTGATTGATTGATTGATTGATTTTGCTGATTAATTATGAAATGCTTACAGTTGATTCATCAAAATTTAGAATATCATATCGCTCTTCGTTCATTCAACAACATAACGACAAACTGGGGCGCAGTAATTTAATACTACAATATCGTTAAGTTTTTGTTTTCTTTTTGCATACATTTCCATTTTTCAATATCAGACGCCAAGCGGTGTGGTTTGCCCAGGCAAAAAGTTAGTGCAACCTTTCCCGGCGGTTCCTAACGACGCGTTCTCCTTCACAACGGAAATACTAGATAAGGCTGGGAACCATCTATCCTTCATGAAGGTTAGAAATCATTATAGTTTTTATTTTATGTATATAATTTTTATTAAAATGTAGAAATGAATGAACGAAAGGATGAATGAATGAATGAATGAATGAATGAATAAACGGATGCATGGATGAAAGAATGAAAGAATGAATGAACGGATGAATGAATGAATGAATGCATGAATGAATGAATGAATGAATGAATGAATAATGAATGAAAGAATGAAAAAATGAATGAACGGATGCATTGATAAATGAATGAATGAATGAAGAATGAATGGATGAACGAATGAATGAATGAATGAATGAATGAATGAATTAATTAATTAATTAATTAATTAATTACCGACTGACTGAATTGGTGAGAGAATGAATGAATGAAAATAATTAATTAATAAATAAATTTCATACTTATTATTTGCGTTTAACGTCGTATTTTTTCTCTAAATATCTTGCAAATGACATTTAGCAGAACTAAATTCCTATTAAATTCATAAGTTCTTGTATTCGTATATTTGCATGTATGGCATCATTATTTTCCAGGAAACTTTTTTCTACAGTAATAAACTGGTAAAGTTTGAGTACCGACCTCAACAAGGAGACTATGCTCCATACGGCTTGAACGACCTCATCGAAATCCACGACTTTCACTCAGGTACCACAACTCTAGCTTAATTACCTCTTCTGTATAGATTAATTGCTAAATTATCTCCCCTCAAACTCCGTCTAGACCCATATTTATAAACACAACGTCATGATCATGTGATCAGATACAATGACCTCATCGAAATCACGATTTTCATTCAGGTACCACAAGTCATGTTTAATTATTAATTATCTCCCTTGTAGAGATTCATTACCGAATTATCTCCCTTGAAATTCTGTCCTGAACGATATTTATAAACCTAACGTCACGTGATCCGATAGAATGACCTAATCGAAATCCACGACTTTCTACGACGATTTATAAACACAACGTCATGATCATGTGATCAGTTACAATGACCTCATCGAAATCACGATTTTCATTCAGGTACCACTAGTCATGTTTAATTATTATTTATCTCCCTTGTAGAGATTTATTACCAAATTATCTCCCTTGAAATCCTGTCCTGAACGATATTTATAAACCCAACGTCACGTGATCCGATAGAATGACCTAATCGAAATCCACGACTTTCTTTCCGCGTTTTCACGCTTGTATATAAATAGGCCCAAATCGTTGTTTATTAGCCGATAAACAACGCTAATTCAAAGATAATTTCTTAATTACTTTTGCTTAACTTAATTAAGGCGTCGCCTACATAACGGACAAAATGAGGGGAAACTGCTCCGCACGACCGATCGAGACGTCCGATTTCGACAACAGGGCTAGTGGTGCAAACAGTGTCCGAATTAGAAACGCCAAAGAATTCTTCTATTTCGACGTTTCCAAACAGGCGACGTCATATGAAGGAGTGGTGAGTATTATGACGTCATCATGAAATATTTAGAACAGTATCTGAATAAGAAACTCCCGAGATTCTACTAATTCGGCTTTTTCAAGCATGCGACGTCATATGAATTAGTCGTGTGTATTATGACGTCATCATGAAATTTATTTAGAATTGTTTCCGAATAAAAAACGCACGAGAATTCTATTATTTTGGCGTTTTAAAGCAAGCGACGTCATAATTATGAAGCTGTTGTGACGTCGTGGAAGTTTATTTAGAATCGATGATTTTTTTAATTTTTTATAAATTTATTCTGAAGCTTCTTTTCAATAAATTTATTCTGACGTTTCGATGTATTGTTCAAGGCTTTTCAGTAGAAAATACTCCGTCGCATATGTTTGTTCAAGAGCGAACTATTAAGTACACTGAAACAACTACAACAACAACAACACTCCGTCGCATATGTTTGTTCAAGAGAGAACTATTAAGTACACTGAAACAACTACAACAACAACAACAACAGCAACAATATTCTTAACATACCGTAATTACCCTTAGTATTGGTACACCCTTAATATTGGGACACCCCTAATTTTTTTTAATAATTATTTTTCACGCCCGTAATATTGGGACACATTTAAAAGTTGAATTATTTCTAGTCCCTAAATATTGGGACACCAAAATAACGCCTTAAGTCGTTAATGTATAAACATTCTATACACTGCCACTACTCTGGTTGCATAGTGACTTGTGACACGGTATATTGCGCTTGCAATGTAATGTACACCATCGGGAATATGTTGGCATGTAGTTGACACGTGGTTCAAATTTTGTACTCTACTGGAGCATGATCTTCTCAATTAAGCTTCTCAATTAATTACTATTAAGTCCCCAGCAAGAAATAATTGATCTTATAAACATCAGTCACCTAAAAATATTCCTTCTAATTATTTATAATTAAATATTTAATGTATTTTAGTAAGCGATTATTATCCCAAAGAAATAAAAAATCATTAATTGGTTCAATAAGTAGTTAAATGCAGAATAGATTTATCATATATTGCCCTAAAAATTTTAATTATTTTTAAGTGTCCTAATACGTAGTGTAAATACGGTAATAGAGCATTATCAAACAATAAAATGGTCATTGTTTTCATAGATGCTTTTGAATATTCAGTGTTTTGGTAGATTTTACTAATTGATTACTATTTTGTGACATGTTTCTTTTTTTTCAGAAAAAGAACCGCAATATAGACTGTGACACTTGGGTTGCGACCAGGTCGGATTTCCCCTTCACGTTTCCCGCCAACTCAACCTGGGAATGGTACTTTGCCACGGTATGACGTCATCAACGACACTCATTAACGTCATCATCCTTTTCAATTACGTCATAATCCTTCTTTAATTACGTCATGAGCCTTCCTCAATGACGTCATGACCATTCTTAAACCATGTCATTATTTTTCATTAGTGACGTCATCATCCTTGTTTATTGACGTCATCATGATTTGCATCAACAGCAGCATAATCTTCATTTCATCGTTGTTATCATGTTCATTTCTTTGCCAACGTCTCCACCATTATCATTGTCATCATCATCATTATAATCATCATCATCATTATCATTTCATCATTATCATAATCATCACCATCATCAGCAGCAGCAGCAGCTACACTATCACCATCATAATCAATTCATTATCATCTTTATCGTCATGGTAATAATGATGAAAAAGAAACACAAACAACAATAATTGCAAAAACTAATTACTATTTGCTTGATGTTTTCTAGAACAACTGGTCCTATCCTAACGCGGGCCCGGAAATGGGGGCCATTCCTGTGCAGATGAGAATTTCTATACCGGATGTAAGACACTACGCATGTGCACGTTATAATTATAATTGCATGTATACTCTTACTGGCATTACTTTTTCCAAGCATTTTATCATTTGTAGTTGACTTCTGAATATGAAAATGTCAATTTAGTACTTCCCTTCCGTATTTTGACATTGTCCTTTTAATACTTTATTTACACTGGTGAAACTGTGCCTTTAACACTTATCAATCCTGAATAATACCGCTCCTTCATTTTTTCCAATTAAAACTCTCCCTTTGATCTTTCACAACTCTTACGAACAATATCTCTTTAATTCTTCCAAATATTGAATGCTACTGTCCCTTTAATATTTCACAACTCTTACGAACAAGGTCCCTTTACTACTTTACCTACTCTGATAACCAGAAACACTGCTCCTTTAATGTGTCGTTTACACCATTGTCCCTTTAACATTTCCCAATTCTGGTTGTCACTGTTCCTTTAACAATAATCTTTCATCAGAACGGCTGGAGCTACCAGTATAACATCTATGACTTCAAGAAGGATAAGCCAAACATTCTTCATTTTGATATCAGCGGATGTTACCGCCCGGAACAGACCCGAAAATTCCAGTTTATGCTAAACGGTAAGCTATCCACAACGCACCGCACCGCACCATGCTGCACAGCATAGCAACACACGGCATCAAACGGCATCACAATACATGCTACCCCACCGCAATGCATCAATTCATTCCACACCCGACGGCACCACACGCTACCGCACCACAGTGCATCGCACCGCGCCATGCCACAAACATTACACCGCACCTTACAGCATCGCATTACACCGCACCGCTCACAATCTACCCCACCACACCACACCGCACGATACTATACCACACCGCAACACACCGTACCACACCGCACCACACACCGCACCACATCACACCACATCACAACACTCTACACCACACTACACTACACTACACCACACCACACCACACCGCACCACATCGCACCGCACCACACCGCATTACAAAAAAATCGAGTTTGTGCTATACGATATGCATGACCTAGTGACAAATTGTCCTGTTTATGCTAAAAAGTTAGCATGATTTTTTGACTGACTTTTTGTATATTCTTAATGTTAAACATAATTGGTTGTAAGATGAAAAATCAGTGTTTTTCTAAATGTTAAGCGTGTATTATTGACAGATTACAATTCCAATGTATGCCAAAACGTCGTGCTTTACTCATCAAATGCCCAGTTTATGCTACACGGTAAGCATGCATTATTGACAGATAAAAAGAGCCTGTTTGTGCTAAACAGTCAGCGTGAGTCGTTGACAGCTAAAAATTTCAGTTAATGACAAATTGCAAGAATGACTCTTTGACATATACATAATTTCAGATTATGCTAAATTGTAAGCATGACAGATAAAAATTCTGCTGATTTAATTTGCAATTATATCTTTTATTTTGCACACTATTATGAAATGTTCTCGCATTTTTTCAGTCACTAGCGACGCTTTGGCAGCAATTACGTCAAACATGGAATCTTTCAAGTACTATGTGCTACAAGCCATCATCAGTACTACCGGCATCAACCCAATCCGAGTGGCGCATTTGAATGTAAGGGGAATAACTGTTATTTGAAACTGATTGCGAATTTGAATGTAAGGGGAATAACTGTTATTTATTAAATTAATTTTTAAAATTATGGCGCATTTGAATGTAAGGGGAATAACTGTTTGTTTTTTAATTGATGTAAGGTGAATAACTGATATTTTTTAATTGATGGCGAATTTGAATGTGAGGGGAATAACTGTTATTTTAAATTGATGGCGCATTTGAATGTAAGGGGAAGAACTGTTATTTTTAAATTATGGCGCATTTGAATGCAAGGGAAATAACTGTGAATTTCAAATTGACGGCGCATTTTCATGCAAGGGCAACAACTGCTATTATAAAATTGAGGGCCCATTTTTGAAAGTAAGGGGAATAGCTGTTATTTTTAAATTGATAGCGAATTTTAATGCAAGGGGAATAACTGCTATTATAAAATTGAGGGCCCATTTATAAGTAAGGGGAATAACTGATATTTTGAATTGATGAGGCATTTAAATATAAGGGCAATAACTGCTAGTTAAAAATTGATGGCGCATTTGAATGTAAGCAGAATAAGTATTTCCTTTTAATCTTAATGGTACAGTTGAATAGCTAAGGAAGTAACTGTGTCTTATAAATTAAATGACGTGTTTAAGTGTAAGGGAAGTAACTGTGTATTATGAACTTAATGTCGCTTTGAGGTTAGATACCAGTAAACCAGTGTGTATCGAAAGTAGTGCCTATTACTAAAGAGTTCCTTTTCTCTTCTGGTATAAAAGCCATTTATCAATCTCAGACATGCCTTTGTGGTTAATCCTTATATCTCATGTGTGTCTGGAACATTTTGGTGTATTTTATTGGAGCCTAACTTGAAAGGTGAACTTTTATGGTGTGTTTACTCTGGTATAGGGCTTTTGTCGAAATATGACTGCCGAAACCCTGTTTTCTACCGATGTCTGCATTCAGGCGAGATGCATTTTTTTAGAAGTAACTTGACATATCTTTTTATTGCAATTTTGGAAAGAGGAAAGTTTAATCTTTAAATTGATGCCATGCTTGCACAATCTGAAATAAAGGAAAGGCTAGACAAATGCTTAGAACGTTCGCCGTTTTATAATGGGACCCTATGGGAATTGGAATTACTGGTATCTAACCTTTGTATGTAAGGAAAATGAGTTTGTACATGTATTATGAACTTAATGGCACTTTTAAGAGTAAGGGAAGTAACTTCGTTTTATGGACTTAGAGGTACTTTTGAATTTAAGGGGAATAATTGTTGTTTTTTTAACCTTAATGGTACATTTGAATAGAATAGGTAATTTATTAACCTTTTGGCGCTTTTGAATGTAAGGGAAGTAACTGTGTTTAATACAAATCATGGCTCATTTAAATGTAGTGGACATAACTGTGTTTAATAAACAGCATGGCGCATTTAAATGTAGTGGAAATAACTGTGTTTAATAAACATCAGGGCGCATTTAAATGTAGTGGAAATAACTGTGTGCATTAAATATCATGGCGCATTTAAATGTAGTAGAAATAACTGTGTTTAATAAACATCATGGCGCATTTAAATGTAGTGGAAATAACTGTGTTAAATAAACATCATGGCGCATTTAAATGTAATGGAAATATCTGTGTTTAATAAACATCATGGCGCATTTAAATGTAGTGGAAATAACTGTGTTTAATAAACAACATGGCGCATTTAAATGTAGTGGAAATAACTGTGTTTAATAAATATCATGGCGCATTTAAATGTAGTAGAAATAACTGTGTTTAATAAACATCATGGCGCATTTAAATGTAGTGGAAATAACTGTGTTTAATAAACATCATGGCGCATTTAAATGTAGTGGAAATAACTGTGTTTAATAAACATCATGGCGCATTTAAATGTAGTGGAAATAACTGTGTTTAATAAACCTCATGACGCATTTGAATGTAGAGAAATTAGCTGTATTTTACATGTATTACATTAATGAAGCATTTGAATGTAAGGAAAGTAACTGTGTTTCACGAACCTCATGCCGCATTTGAATGCAAAGAAGTAACAGTGTATAATGAACATCGTAGGGCTTTAAATGTGGCGCGTCGTGGGAAAACCGGACTTAATGCATGTGCGTAAAGTGTCGCCCCGGATTAGCCTGTGCAATCCACACAGGCTAATCCGGGACGGCACTTTCCGCTTACAGTGGATTTATGTTTAGAAGAGACCTCCTTGAAACAGAAAATACCATAAAAGCGGAAAGTGCAGTCCCGGATTAGCCTGTGCAGTCCGCACACTTTACGCACGTGCATTAAGACGGGTTTTCTCACGACGCGCCACAAATGTGTTTCATGAACATAGACGGACTTCGAGGGACAAGGAAAGTATCTGAGTTTTATTAACTTAATGACACGTTTGAATGTATGGAAAGAAACTGTGTTTAATATTCTTAACGGCGAATTTCGATATAAGGGAGATAATTGTGTTTTATAAATTTAATAAGGCAATTAAATGTAAGGAAAGTATCTGTGTTTTATTAATTTAATGACTCTTTGAATGTACGGCAAATAACCGTGTTTCATGGATTAAATGGCGCATATATAAACACACAATACTTATCATGGTTTTAGCATACACTTGCTTTGTTTTCTAAAGGTATACGTTGTTGACGTCATCATAGTGACGTTCCAAATGCTGGATACGTCACCAATAGTGGGTGACGTACAACGAGCCCCCGACTACTCCGAGGTGGCGCTCGACTTTGCTGCCAACACCCTGGCGTCTACAATTTCGAATGGAAACTTCGTTGTCATCCTCGGAGGCGACCAGTTTTCAAACGTATGTAAAACAATTATTGTTTTATTATAACATGCTACGCTTGGATTATTCTATAAACAAAGAACACAGTATAGCGTTGTTAAACGTCTATTCTAACATGATACTCTAGATATTTATTTAGACAAAGAACATCTTTCGTTGCTAAACCTCTCATAAACAACGGAAAAACACAAGCGTCAATTTTATCAATAAAAGTGACATCACAATGAATTTGTCGTTACTATAACAATAGTGACGTGCTTCTAACGTTCAAACAAATAAATACAATGCGTTTATAGTAATTTTCAAGTTTTGCATTTTAATACAAGAATGGACTTCAAGTTTTGCCTTTTAATACAAGAATGGACTTCAAGTTTTGCCTTTTAATACAAGAAGGGAATTCAAGTTTTGCCTTTTATTACAAGAAGGGAATTCAAGTTTTGCCTTTTATTGCAAGAAGAGACTTCAAGTTTTGCCTTTTATTACAATAAGGGAATTCAAGTTTTGCCTTTTATTGCAAGAAGAGACTTCAAGTTTTGCCTTTTATTGCAAGAAGAGACTTCAAGTTTTGCCTTTTATTGCAAGTAGGGACTTCAAGTTTGCCTTTTATTACAAGGAGGGACTTCAAATTTTGCCTTTTATTACAAAAACGGACCTCGAGTTTTGCCTTTTATTACAAGTTGGGACTTCAAGTTTTGCCTTTTATTACAAGGAGGGACTTCAAGATTTGCCTTTTATTACAAAAACGGACCTCTAGTTTTGCCTTTTATTACAATAAGAGACTTCAAGTTTTGCCTTTTATTGCAAGTAGCGACTTCAAGTGTTTCCTTTTATTACAAGAAGAGACTTCAAGTTTTGCCTTTTATTACAAGTAGGGACTTCAAGTATTGCCTTTCATTACAAAAACGGACTTCAAGTTTTGCCTTTTATTACAATTAGGGACTTCACGTGTTGCCTTTTATTACAAGTAGGGACTTCAAGTTTGCCTTTTATTACAAGAAGATACTTCAAGTTTTGCCTTTTATTACAAGAACGGACCTCTAGTTTTGCCTTTTATTACAAGTAGGGACTTCACGTGTTGCCTTTTATTACAAGTAGGGACTTCAAGTTTTGCCTTTTATTACAAAAACGGACCTCTAGTTTTGCCTTTTATTACAATAAGAGACTTCAAGTTTTGCCCTTAATTGCAAGTAGGGACTTCAAGTGTTTCCTTTTATTACAAGGAGGGACTTCAAGTTTTGCCTTTTATTACAAGAAGATACTTCAAAGATTTGCCTTTTATTACAAGTAGAGACTTCAAGTTTTGCCTTTTATTACAAAAACGGACTTCAAGTTTTGCCTTTTATTACAATTAGGGACTTCACGTGTTGCCTTTTATTACAAGTAGTGACTTCAAGTTTTGCCTTTTATTACAAGAAGAGACTTCCAGTTTTGCCTTTTATTACAAGTAAGGACTTCAAGTTTTGCCTTTTATTACAAGTAAGGACTTCAAGTTTTGCCTTTTATTACAAGAAGAGACTTCAAGTTTTGCCTTTTATCACAAGAAGGGACTTCAAGTTTTGCACAATTGTGTTTGATTATTTATTAATGTGCTTTAATGACGTTCGCAACAATTTCGTCCAATTTTTTTTTCAAACGACAGATTTTCGTAAAAATTTGCACAAACATGTATCAGTCTATCCTAAAACTAAAATAATTTTTTTTTAAATTGGGTCATCGGATTTGTTCCGGAAATATTGGGGTTTCAAAACGCTACCTGTCGAAGTCCTTTTTTCAGTTTATGTGACTGGCAATGTTCAATTATATAAAGCTTTCATATTCAAACAAGGACGGATATTTTTAAATGCATCTTTGTTTTAATCTTTCGTTTGGCAATAAATAATGCAGTTTAATGATAAAACGCGCTTTATCTATAGTTACCATTTAAAAAATGACTTTTAATGGACACTTAATGAGATTAATTATGCATTTAATATGCCTTTGAAAACATCAATATATAAACAAACATTTGAATATCTTTTGTTTCAAACGACAGGTTTTGTAAAAAAAAGTCCATATACATATGTCATTGTATACTGAAACTAAAACAGTGTTAAAAAATCGGGGTCACCGGCCATTGTCCGGAAATATTGGGTTTTGAATACGGTACCTGTCGAAGCAACTTTCTTAGTTTGGATTGTTTATCAATGTTTTAAGTATATGCAGGAGAGCTTTTTTTCAACCAATGTTATGGTTCTTTCAACTGATATGTTTTCATACGTCTTATTTGGCAATATACAACTGTATTTTGATAATAAAAGACGCTTTACCTATATTTACTTTTAAAATAATGAATTTGGCTGGACATTTAAGCAGGTCAAATGGGTACTAATAATACCTTTTGAAACGTCATTTATTATGCATCAATATAATTTGTTCCAAACGACAGATTTTTTTTTTTAAAGTTTCGCACATACATGCACCAAGGTATACTTACATCAAAACATTAATATAAAGAATGGGTCACCGAACTTGTTTGGGAAATTTTGGACGTTAAATAGGGTACCTGTGTACTCTTTTTCATGTTTCGTGTTTACGTAAACAACGTATCAATTGCCGAAATAGAATGAAGATATATAATTGATCTTTTTTTTTAACTAATATGTTTGGAAATACATTGTATACGTGTGGTTTTGATAATTATAATGCTGTATGAACGTTTAACCATTGACTGGAACTTCATGACTTACACAGATTTATATTTATTGTTTGAAATTAGTATATTGTAACCTATAAACAACAAAGAAATAATGAAGCAAAAGGAGAAATTACCGAATTATTTCCTTTTTGTTGCGAACGTCTTTAATTCCTACGCATCTATACTACTTACCGTTGGTTATTCGACAATAAACTATGATAGAAAAACATTATTTCTTAAATATTTTCCAATAGGTTGGGCCATTGGTTGTCATTGCGAATAGCATCGTAGAGATCACATTCAAGAACGTGACGACAACGACGGTTCAGAAACAGACCCAGACCGGATATGGACCTGGTACGATTTGGGCTACACACCACTATATGTTGCACTTCTCCCGTCCATTATCGTTTATATATACCAGAAATATTAATTTTGTCATAGGTGTCATAGGTTTAAAAGTTTAATATATAACATATTAACATTAATATATTACGACATTCAAAGAGGACGGGTCGTTTTTATTATTAAAATCTGTAAAAAAAAGTAGCTCACAATGCTTTGCTTTCATACCTCAATTTAGTTTCTCAAGGACAGTACATGTACTTTGTCACCATTAGTCTATTTTTAACCGGAAGTGACGTATGTTTTTTTTCATTTACAGGGCCAATGGCAGCAGTGGGTGTGACGATGCCATTGGTAGGGGTTGGTCTTGGCGTTGTGTTTGCATATTTCTTTTTTAAATAGACTATTCAATATTTCTTATGACGTCATTACTGCGTCATCATGCACCAAGCGTTCGCTGTCAGAATGACTTCTGAGAACAATTAAGGAAGCAGTCATTTTGATTTCATATACATTAATCTATTTTTTTTTCTGTTCATCTTAAATTTTTGATTACAATATTTCCTTGGACGTTCAATATTGGCGACTTTGAATTTGACATTAATACCGTCATTATATACCTATCACTATTCCCCCGAGGGGGGGGGGGGGGGGGCAGCGGCGGGCATACTCGGGACTTCAGATTGAAAGCGATTCCCGACAGGCGGGAGTTCGACACGCCGAATGATTCCGGGCCCCGGGAAAAAGACTGGCCGGATTATTTTAGATCCCGGTAATATTACCCCCCCCCCCCCGGGACATTTGATACACAAAGCATCTCCCACCATGGGGATTCAGACAAAAACGCTTGGATCTAGAGTGGGAAATAAAACCCGTACAAATAAATTAGTCAAATTCCCCTGGGGCAGCCATTCGCTCCACTCCTCCCACGGGGGAAAATATTGATAGGTGCATTAGTCGTGCACTCGGAATAATCACACGTTAAAAAAACTGTTTTTTATTTAAACATTGTGAAATAAAACTATTACACACTGTACAATGAAGTCATTTTGTTGCTTTTAGAGACGTCATTAGTTATTTTGATTTTTTGCCGTGTATTAGAAAAATGAACAAAAGGGATGGAATGATGTTTTTAAATTGCCATGCAAGTGGAATTTGTCTGCTCGGAATATAAAAAGGAACCGCTCGCCAAGCATGGCAAAACTGACATCTTAAAGGGACCTGTTCACGCTTTGATTAATTTACAATTTTTCAACTTTTTGTCACCGATCCAAAAATAAAACAACAGTGTATACAATGGAGCAAAATAACACTACGGACCTAGAAATATACTGTAAAACAGTTTCGTTTATGAGTAATAATCAGTTGAAATTGACAAAATTATAAAGTGTTTGTAACGCTAAACGACGGAATAAATGGGGGGGGGGTGGGGTGGAGTTCTGTTGTTTTCGTTAAAACTGTTGACACAACGTGGAAAATTGACATAAAATAAATAATGCAGTGAGAAATATAGAAGTGGAAATGGCCGAGTGGTTAAGGCGATAGTCCTTTAATCCCGAGGTCCCGGGTTCGAACCCCGGTCGGACCATTTTTTCTTTTGTTTCTAAATACTTTTATTGTTATTATACTTGAGCTTTTTAGTTCCGATGCTTAAATCTGTCAAGTTAATACATTTAATGGCATACTTCAAAAAATGCGAAAATCTGTGAACAAGTCCCTTTGAAAGGACTATGTCATCGGAAAGGGCCTCAAGGGGGCAATTTCTTTTTAAAAAATCTGAAAATTGTATTTTAATACTGGGATGATAATAAAGGTTAAAACGGGTATATATATTTGAAAAAAGTGCACAGATTCTGAGATAAAAATCATGGTTATAATATGGGTTGTGTTTGTTTGGCCCTTTTCCTGTTTACATTTTGACGTCAGAATTGTAAGCATTTTGTATAACCAAATTTTACAAACGACTCCTTACCAAGCATGATAGCGCCGTTGGTTAAAGCGCTGTCTACTGTTATGTCTTCGTATGGCTCCTAAGTCGTGAGTTCGATACCCGCTTGTGTTTTTTTTTTTTTTCAGACTTTTTTGCTAATTTGTTTTTATCAAATATCATATTGTGCATTATATTATCTTTATTTATTTTAATGCACATGTCTTATTATTTCTATCAAATAATATAATTAAGAGTGCAATAGGAAGTCAATTTTTCGTTGACATACTCCCTGTAACTTCGGTTGGTCGTAAGCGCAAATTTCAGAACAAATTTTCTACGTGAAATCCAATTATTGCTGCTTACAAAATGGTAAAATACTAAACATTTATTTATTTAATGCACATGTCTTAGCATTTCTATCAAATAATATAATTAAGAGTGCAATAGGAAGTCAATGTTTCGTTGACATACTCCCAGTAACTTCGGTTGGTCGTAAGCGCAAATTTCAGAACAAATTTTCTACGTGAAATCCAATTATTGCTGTTTACAAAATGGTAAAATATTAAACATTTATTTATTTAATGCACATGTCTTAGTATTTCTATCAAATAATATAATTAAGAGTGCAATAGGAAGTCAATTTTTCGTTCACATACTCCCAGTAACTTCGGTTGGTCGTAAGCGCAAATTTCAGAACAAATTTTCTACGTGAAATCCAGTTATTGCTGTTTACAAAATGGTAAAATACTAAACATTTATTTATTTAATGCACATGTCTTAGTATTTCTATCAAATAATATAATTAAGAGTGCAATAGGAAGTCAATTTTTCGTTGACATACTCCCAGTAACTTCGGTTGGTCGTAAGCGCAAATTTCAGATCAAATTTTCGACGTGAAATCCAAGTATTGCTGTTTACAAAATGGTAAAATACTAAACATCTAAGCAATAACTACTTGTTCAAACATATACATGACCTATACAAGAGACAGCCACAGACTTAAGGAATTTTACGAATTTATGAAGTTTACTTAAGTTTTCTCTAAGCAGCATTGTGAACACGGGCCCAGGTGTTCACAAAACATCTAAAGTAGTTTCTTAAATATTTTCACTTAAGTGCACAATTTAAATGCGTTATATTTCTTAATTATTAAACAGATGCATATGTTGATGATATTCTTCAAATAACAGTTTAAATGATGATGCCATTTTAAAGTGAGTCTTAGTGCAAAACTGTTCCTTTATGGAATTAAACAGTTGAGGAAATTTACAAATTTAAGGATAAGGATAAAATTTAACTAAAGATATTCGTGAATACCGCCCCTGTCATATTTAAGGATGGAACAGTATTTTTCTTCATTTAATCGGTGTATATGCATAAATTAGCCGTAATTTTCCCGACGGCGTTTATGCATAAATTAGCTGTAATTTTCCCGACAGTTCATACACCGACGAAATGAAGAAAAATACTTTTCATTTCTTATAATTCCAACAAAAAGTGGATATTAACTTTTAACTGTCTAAGGGCCGTAACTGACATGTAGCCTCCGGCGTAGGAATCACCGTTTTAGTTTCGGTTTCATTTTCGTCGAACGGCATTTCTAATATCTCATCAGACATTTCAAATATGTGTGTCAAGCATGTGTGTCGTTTCCAAATTTAGCGCTGTCAAATGTGCAAGCCTGTCGTTCAATAAGTAGCGTGCGTATAAATTAAAACTAAATTTCAATATACTGCACGCTACTTATTGCACGATAGGCTTGCATATTAGGCTCCGCCTGCCACTTTCTGTTCTTAGTAATAGTTGTAGCATACTTTGACCGAAATATGTTAGTTATTTAACGAGCCCGCCGGGCGAAGTAAAATAAATAAAATATTGAGATCAAAGGGTGCTACAAGTGTTTTATACCATATTTGCCTATCACATCGCAACTTTCTACAATGTCGTTCCCAATGGGCAGTTCCTAGACGTCACGTGTTGTTTGACATGCTTGGCATCTCTGTCGTTTCTATATTTAGCACTGTCGCAAGGTCACGTGATCCGATACGAATGTGCAAGCTTACCGAGCAATAAGTAGCGTGCGAATAAATTACAACCAAATTTCAATATACCGCACGCTACTTATTGCACCGTAAGCTTGCATATTAGGCTCCGCCCACGAATTACCGTTCTGATATCACAGATATTCAATACCGAACAACAAAGATAACTCGCTGAAATATGGTAAACGTAATATTAGCACCCTTTGACCGAAATATGTTACCGTAAAAATATCTATATTTTCGGACACTTAAAAATAATTAAAAATATTCGTGTCCGATAGTTTGGATACACAAAAATATTCCCAAATTACAGGTGTCCGAAAAGTTATAGACACTATGACAATATTGCAATTACGTTCGGATATGTCCGGTGTATAATGTTTTTTTGCCGAATATACACGGATAGTATCGATTAATGATTTCGCGTGCTTGTTAAATACCACGCCGTAAAGTATTATTAATTTTTAGCGATGTTTGCAATTAATTTTAAATCATTTCATATGTTTGATTTTGTTTTACAGAAAATTACGCCAAGACTGCATTTTTGTCGACCGAGTTCAAAGATGAATAAATTGAGCAGAATTTATTGGTAAATATAGAAGACTGGTTAAGACTGGTTCCTTAATAGGATAATTTCAACAGCATATTTAATATACGATATCAATACCGGTATACACAATCGGGGAAACCCATTATTTATTGCACATGGCTCTGAACCCAATGACGCTAATGTAACGGCCCACCGCCTCCACTCATTCATCTGCCAGGTTTTATGACCTTCATCCGGTTGTAAAAACACATGCGCGATGTGTCACCGGATTAACGCAAACAGGTTAGAATTCTTCGAAAATACCACTGTCATATCAAATGTCCGTAAATAAGATTCATTAATTATGGTTTAAAATCAGGATGTCCGAAAATATACAGTGACAAAAAATAATCATTTTTGCTAAAAAGAGGGTGTCCGAAAATTTACAGTGTCCGAAAATATAGATATTTTACGGTAGTTATTTAACGAGCCCGCAGGGCGAGATTGAATAATTTACATATTGAGGTCAAAGGGTGCTACAATTTTTTTATACCATACTTACCAGTCACATCGCAACGTTATACGATGCCGATCCCAAATGGGCAGTTCCTAGACGTCACGTGATGTGTGACGTGCTTGGAACGTATCAAGCATTGGTGTAGTTTCCAAATTTAGTCTGGCGAGGGAGGAGTCTAACAGTGCTATAAGTATCGTGCGTATAAATTACAATGAAATTCCAATATACTGCACGCTAGATATACCACGGTAAGCTTGCATATTAGGCTCCACCCACTAGTTTCTGTTCAAATATCACAGTTATTTAAGACCTCAAAACAAATAAAACTCTCTAAAGTATGGTGTAAATCACAGTTATTGAATACCGCCAAACAAAGAAAACTCTGCAATATGGTATATTAAGAGTATACTGTTTAAAATATTATGATAAAATGGAATAGGTCTATGTAGGGGAGATCTAATGTTTAATGCTAGAAAGTTGTATTAGGCGTAAAAAAAATATATGTTTGTTTCAGGTAATCCGACCAACCTTAAAAAAATGCCCCGACCCTGGAAAATGTTATTGGGTTTGTCAGATTGATTTTTTGTTGTATTTACCTTTTTCAATAATTAAATGTGTTTTGGATAAATAAGTGTTTTGTTTTGATAGTATCCACTTATAAACAATGTTTAAGGATATTACAGATATGTTTTCAATATTTATTCAGTTTTAGAATCTTCAAGTTGACCATTTACCAAAAAAAATTAATAAAAAAAAATTCCCGACCTACCTACCCTAATTTTTTGGGGCATATTACCTGAAACAGACATATTTTTTTTACGCCTTAGTTTCATGCAAAAGATATGCAAACACAAAAAAGATGTGTCACATTTTAACGTTTTTCTTCTTCATATATTTCGCCAACATTAATCTGACACTGACATTTATGCCTGAATATTTTAAACTACCGTTGCGATGTATACATTAGTTTCCGTACTGCGATCGAGTAAAGTACATAAAAGAAAATTCGCACTGAAATATTGTTATGGTATCATTAAAGATATTGGGTGTCCTAGTTTCCCGTGAAATGTTTAGGAATGTTAATCCCATGCATGATTTTTGCATGGACAAATCCCGTTATTGTCGTCAGTAAAGTGTTTCAAGTTCGAGGGTCGTCTCATAAATTTATACTAGTATCCAAAATTGAACAACAAGATTGGTACAGCAAATGGAGAAAAAATAGGTAAATTATAAACAAATTGGCGTGGTTTTTCCATGCAAATTTACTTATTGGTGGACAAAAACTTACCAAGAGATTTTTAGTTAGTAAATTGTTGAATTTATTATATGCTGTAAACTTCTAATAATGTTCAACATATTTCATAGACGGCCCTTAAAATGAATTGTCCATCTGACGACAGTTAATATAACCTTGAGAAGTACAGTTATTCATGGCAAGCAATAAACATGAGAAAATCAACACGGTGTTTTTAACAATAGAGTGACATTTGTCTTTAAAGGGACTATGTCATCGAAAAGGGCCTCAAGGGGGCAATTTCTTTTTAAAAAAATCTGAATTTAAGACGTTTTGACGTCAGAATTGTGAGTATTTTGTAGAAGCAAAGTTTACACACTGTTCATTACGAAGCAGAATAGCGCAGTTGGTTAAAGCGCTGTCTACTGTAATTTCTTCGTATGGCTCCTAATTCGTGAGTTCGATTACCCCGTGGGGTTTTAATATTGTCAGATTTTTTTTGTTATTTTGTTTTAATCAAATATCTCAGTGTGTATTGTATTTTGTATTATTAATTTAATGCACATGCCTTCGTCTAGTGCATTTCTATCACATAATACCATTTATAGTGCATTCGGAAGCCAATTTTTCTTTGACATAGGCCCTTTAATGTTGGCGAGCTATATTTTAGTAAGAGTTTGTTAAATCAAAGGTTAAATCAACGGATATGTGAATTATCTCTCTCAGTTAATAATTTAGATGTGAATTATTTCATTATATCAAAGTATTAATGCATAATATAAAAATATGAATTATCTCCCCTAGCCATACAAGGGAGATAATTATTACATTTTATTTGATTTTGTTTTTCTAAATTCATTAATTAAAACAGCAACAGGAATATAATTTGCCTTAAAAACACTATTTGCTGTTTAATACATTGAAATATTTTAAAGTTTAAGGATAAAGTCTGAAGTATTAAATATTTCCGCGTTTCAGTTCAGAGCATAGACGACCGTAGACCATTCAACGCTGTATTCCTTGACACGGTGTTTTAAATTAAATGGTGTTTTAAATGCCGTACTAGGGCCAATGCTATTCGGTTCTAAACATCACAGCGGTGATCACGCTTTTCAGAACTTCTAACGGTAATATCATTTATTATATATCTATAGACAATCTGACTCAAATACTGATGTATTTTCGGTATAAAATACAATAGGCCAGATAAAATTCCCGTATTTCACACTGTGAAATAATTTTCCGTATTCAACGGCTGCAAAAACCGGACTACTTTTACGTTCGTTGAGTATCGTATATTTCCGTAACGTTCCAATCGACACTGGGAAACATCCTATTCTATTTATAGACACTTGTGGTTGCAACATGTTGATTGAATTGAATGACGTCATTGATTTACATGACATATATGTTCGTGCGCGTTCTTTAACAGAACTATTTTGTTATTATTTTGTTTGTTTCGTAGCGTATTTGTGATGTTTTGATTGTAAGGAGGTATATAATACATGGAATACTACATGATTCCTGCGGGCTCGTGGAATACAGCGTTACACAATCAACTCGAGCGATACAAGCCACCGGAACACCACAGTCATGTAATATTCCCTATTTATTATCGTATCATTTATCATAAACTGGATAAGTCATTTAGAGAGGCGTCTATGAAACATGATGTCCAGTTTTCAAAGTTTGAAATATAAGATATTTTTTCGAACTAAAAATAAAGTTTTTGACCACTAATAAGTAAATTTGCATAAAAAACCGTGTTGTTATGTTCATAATTACCGATGTTTTCTCAAATTGTTGTACCAATGCCTTTATTCAATTTGTGATACTAGTATAGGTGTATGTCTTGCACACCTATACTAGTATCACAAATTGAATAAAGACATTGAAACACTTCACTGACCACAATAACGGAATTTCTCCATGCACAAATCATGCATGGGATTTACATTCCTTTTACGGGAAACTCAGAACACCAAAAGTCATTGTTTAGTAAAAAAAAAAATCAAATACATCTTTCTTTGCAAAAATCAGTTGTTGTTTTTTTTATTTGAAATTTGGTAAAATAAGAAGCAGCTATGGATTCTTTACCAAATTTAAATAATAAAACGACAAAATGAACTTTCAATTAACCAGACACAGTCTAAAGATTTTTTTGTTATTTTTAGACATTATTCTTATATTGTCGCTATGGTGATTTTGGAGATGGGCCCTTGTCTATAAATTTCATGTAATACGGTGTTCCGTTAGTGCCATCGCAAATTTGAAAAAAAAATTCAAACCACGATGGAGCGATGGCACGATGGTTATAGAAAGACGTACGAGTAATATCGCGCTATCGCCATCGCACCATCGTACCATCGTGACATCGTGCCATCACTATCGTGACATCGTATCATCGTGACATCGTGCCATCATTATTGTGACACCGTGACGTCACTATCGTGACATCGTGCCATAAACATCGTGACAATGTGCCATCTTTACATCGTGCTATGACCATCGTACCATCATGACATCGTATCATCATGCCATCATGACATGGTACCATCGTGTCATCGTGACATCATACCATCGTGCCATTGTGACATCGTATCATCGTGCTATCACCATCGTACCATTATGACATCGTGTCATCTTGCCATCGTGCTATCACCATCGTGCGATCGTGACATCGAACCGTCGTGCCATCGTGCCACAGTGCTATCACCATCGTACCATCGTGACATCGTGCCACAGTTCTATCACCATCGTACCATCGTGACATCGTGACACGGTGCTATCACCATCGTACCATCGTGACATCGTGCCACAGTTCTATCGCCATCGTTCCATCGTGACATCGTGTCATCGTGACACAGTGCTATCACCATTGTACCATCGTGATATCGTGACATCGCGCTATTACCATCGTATCATCGTACCATCGTGACATCGCGCAATCACCATCGTATCATCGTACCATCGTGACATCGTGCCACAGTGCTATCACCATCTGACCATCATGACATCGTACCATCGTGACATCGTGCTATCACTATCGTACCATCGTGACATTGTGTCACAGTGCTAGCAACATCGTACCATCGTGAAATCGTGCCATCGTGACATCGTGTTATCACTATGGTACCATCGTGACATCGCGCTATGACCATCGTACCATCGTGACATCGCGCTATGACCATTGTACCATCGTGACATCGTGCCACAGTTCTATTACCGTCGTGACACCGTACCATCGTGCTATGTCCATCGTACCATTGTACCATCGTGTCATCGTGCTTTGACCATCGCACCATCGTGTCATCGCGCTATCACAATCGTACCGTCGTGACATCGTGCTATCACCATCGTACCATCGTAACATCGTACTATGACCATCGTGATATCGTGACATCACGCTATCTCCATCGTACCGTCGTGACATCGTGCTATCACCATCGTAACATCGTACTATGACCATCGTGATATCGCGACATCACGCTATCTCCATCGTACCATCGTGACATTGCGCCATTGAGACGTCGTGATATCACTATCGTACCATATTACCGTCGTGACATCGTGCTATCGTGACAGTGTGATATGATCATCGCACCATCGTACCTTCGTGTCATCGTGCTATGACCATTGCACCATCGTGCCATCGCGCTATCACTATCGTACCATCGTGACATCGCGACATCGTGCCATTACCATCGTACCATCGTGACATCTGGACATCGCGCCAACGTGCTATCACCATCGTGACTTCGTGACATTGTACCATCGTACCATCGTGTTATCGTTCCATCGTATCATCGTGCTATTATCATCGTACCATCGTGCTATCGAGCCATCGTATAATCGTGCTATGACCATCGTGTCATCGTGCTATCTTGCCATCGTAACATCGCGACATCGTGACATCATGCCACATCGTCATCGTTGTACTATAGCATCATGGTTTGGATTTGTTTAAAGGCATGTGATGGCCGTCGATGGTGATGACACGATGGTACGTTGAGAAGTGAGTGAACCACTGTTCTTATCTATAGGTTAAATACAAGTTTGGAACTGGACGGGTACCAAGGATTTAAAAAAGGGACAAAACCACTATTTGTATCTGAATAAATTAAGAACTGTATTATCTGACAGACGTCAATAAGTAATAAAATGTTACAGAAATAAGAATAATTATGTTGCTTTCTAATTGAAGAAAAATATCAGAAACTGTTGGGGACAATAATTACATCCCCTACCATCGAAGGGAGGTAATTATTTTTTCACAAAGACAAAACTGCGCCAAAATAATCGTTTTAGAACAAAAATAAAAATTTGCACTTAAAATATTTATTGTAGGACAGGCACGTTAAAACTGTGTAAAATTATATGATAAAATTGAATAATTAAATAGTTTTTTATTCAAATGTAGAAACATAGTCGACCGTAGACTATCCGTCTAGTGTTAATAAATTTTATTCACGGTATAAAATACCGTCTAAAAGTTAAAACAGCATTCTAACGTGATACTAGCTTATTTTTTCTATAGATAACAAATTAAGCGTTGTTTAACTACCCAATGAACAACGCAAAAGTAGTTCCGCATCTGAAGTGAGCATAATAAAAGTAGTTCCAATTACAATTGCAAAAATATATGTCAAATCATTTTATAATCGAAATAATGTTCGCATTATCGTTGTTTATCGACCAATAAACAACTCTTTGTTGTTCTGGGCCCAGTTGCTCAAAACTTTAACTGCAAATTAAGCCGTTTGGTCTGTTAACTTTAGAGGCAAATAAAATTTATATTTCAAGCAACTTGCTTATGAAAAATTTGAAAATTATTTGAGAATACTAATTTAGTTGGAATAAACATCACGGTTGAAACATACAATTTACATAAATAACTTCATCCAAAAGTTAACAGCTGTTAGCTTAACTTACTGGGCCCGGTTACTCAAAACTTTAACGGCCAATTAAGCTAACAGCCTTTTAACTTTAGATGTAAATAACATTAATATAAGCAGCAAATTGTTTATCAAACATTTCAAAAATTATTCCAACATAACAATTTATATAGAATAAACTAACAGTTTAATATTGTTATTTTAAATCGACAGAAATATCTTCATCCAAATTTTAACGGCTGTTAGCTTAATTGGCCATTAAAGTTTTGAGCAACTCACCCATGGCCCTGAAAGATTTGAGCAATTTGGCCCTGATGCGTAGTTATTAAGCAACCTGGGCTAACGCCCTCGTGGTTTAATTCCTTCGCATCAGAACTCCAAATCGTTGTTTATTGGCCGATAACAATGATGAATCGAAAATTATTTCTTAAGAAACATATTTACAGGGCTATTTTGCGGGCCAAATATTTTGCGGATGAAATGAATCTTAGCTCAGTTCTGCATCATTAATATAAGAAAAATAAGTACCTGTTCATTACATTTAATATATGAAAGTAAATATAATTATGCAAACAGTAAAAAGCTGTCATATGTATAAGCAATATTCTGACTTATGCAAGCCTAAGAGCAAATTTAAATTCGAAAATAAGGACATCGTCAGTTTACGAATCTTTACGAAACTCTTCGACGTCTATTTTCTGGACGAGCGCATGAAAATCGACGTTAGTATGTTTAAGTGTTGAAGTGTTTTTGTTGTGATTGTTGTTATTCTTGTTTTAATATTGATGTTGATGTGCTGTTGTTGTTGTTTTATTATTATTGTTGTTGTTGTTTAATTATTATTGTTGTTATTGTTGTTGTTTTATTGTTATTGTTGTTTTGATATTGTTGTAATTGTTGTTGTTCTTGTTGTTTTATAGTTTTTGTTGTTGTTGTTATTGTTGTTGTTGTTTTCTTATTGCTGTTGTTTTATTGATGCTGTTTTGGTTTGTTGTTGTTGTTGTTACATTGTTGTTGTCTAATTGTTGTTGTTGTTATTGTTGTTGTTGTT
>CM051026.1:21132223-21134723 GCA_027627225.1 Congeria kusceri | reverse complement strand
TTATTACTTTATTTAATAGTATGCCAAAATCTGTAAAACCAAAATATAATATAACCTCATCTGAGAGGAAAAAGGTATAACATAGGTTCACCACAAAAATCTAAAGGCAAATCAATTGGAATGAAGTAATTCTATGATATAAAAACTGAAAATTATAGATAAATAAATAATAATAAGCACATATTGTCCTTTTATGTTTAAACAATTTTTTTTTTAAATAATCTAATAGCATTATTAAATGAATTTTTTTGCATAAATGTTAAAGAAATAGTGCTTTGTGTAAATAAAAAAGCAACTAGCACATATCCATGGTTACCAAATACAGAAAAATAATATATATATATTTAGAATTGTGTGTTTCAAAAAATCACTTGACATTTTCATAAAATTGGGTTAAAAAGAGTTAAAAAAAACTGACAAATCTTTGCTATAACTTCCTCAAGACTCTTCTTGGAGCTTGTGACTCTTGGTAAACTGTCACTGTTTTTGGATAAGAGGGTGTCTCTTAGACCATCCTCACCAGTTCGCCATTACATAACTTTCAGATGATTTTTACAGCGGTAGATCTCGTCAAAATTCCTCAGTGGAACACCCAAGTTTACACAATCAACAGTATTTTAAATTATCCAACGGAACACAAAACTCGATCACCCGATGTCTCGCTCTCCACCCATCTCGACTTATACCTTTTCCAAGTTTTACATGTAAATAAATGTTATTACACAGCGATGGGCACGTATCTCCTTCACGCAGATATGTTTTATATACGAATAATTATTTTCAATAATAATACTCCTTGGACCTTTATTTATAAGTATTTTAACTTTAGTGCAATGAAATACACCAGACCTTTCGCGAAAACGTCACGATTGCTTGTAAACAGAAATTCCCAACAAAATTACGTCATTTGAAGGTATTCCCCATGCCAGTGAAGCTTGTTTTTGTTCAAACTACTCTTTTTTTTCATCTTTAAACACCAATAAGGATTTATTTTACAAATTTAATTGAAAATAACTCAAAATTAAAAAAGTAATGTTTATTTTGCGAAATAATGTCTGTTTCGGATCACATCGATTATATTTACGGTTAGTGGCAAACGGGCCGTAGTTAACCGATATTTCGCGAGTATTTCCGAAGTCATTAGGACGTTTCTACCTTAAGTAAACATGTGAACAATTCCGAATTTAAATCCTATTTATCGTCATTTGATATAATTCATCTGTGCGAAACATGGGGAAACAGTTGTGGTGAATTTAGTACATTACTAGAATCTTATACATGTTTTGATCATGTTAGACCGATTAATCCAAATAGTGTACTTAACAGCGGTGGGATATGTGTTTTCATAAAAAGCCATTTACAGAAGTTAAATATTATCTCACGTATAAAAACTAACTTTAATGATTGTGTTGTATTATACTGCAAATTTTCAACATAGTTTAAATCAAAAGATGGTATTATGTATTACACTTAAGTATCTCCAGAAGGGTCATCGATATATAACTTAGAGATGAAAACAATGGTATAATTAATGTTTTCTAATTTAGAGGAGTTACAATTTGCGTATCCTGATGCACATATAAGGAGATCTAAATTCTAGAACACAAGATTATCTAGGCTATATACCGTTTGACAATTGATGGTCATGTTTTTTTTTACTAAATACAATGATTTGAAGGAATTTGGTAGAGGGTCACCCAAGGAGCATTTCAGTGGAGTTATTTTTAAATCCCGCAAGTTGAATCAGACAAGAAGATTTTTAAAGTATTTGATAGCCATATAATGCAAATTGCCTGACCTCATGGCAGCCATGTTTTTTAGTGAATCAAATTGTAAACGATTTGAAGGATTTCAGTAAAGGGTCACCCAAGGAATATTTCAGTGAAATTATTTCAAAATCCCACAAGTTGTTTGCGTTAGACAAGACGATTTTCAAAGTTTTCAAAATATATATTTGGAGACGTAGATTACGAAGGTAGCCATTTTGATTTGCCACGCGCAAACAGAGATACTTTAAGAGGAAATAACTTTGGCAAATCTCTAGTTAACATGTGCTGCGTCTTTGACATACATATTTTAAATGGAAGATTTGCGAGCGACGGGGGGCATTTTATTTGTGTCTCAAATGAAGGGGCTAGCGTAGTAGATTATATGATCGCATCATCGGAATTATTTGAGAAAGTGATTGACTATAGGGTGCTTAACCGCTATGAATCGGATCATTTTCCAATTAATTGTCAAATAAATATGGAATACATAAATACCAACCGTTTACATAATAATGATAGCAAAGAGTTATTACACGTAAAGAAATATCAATGGCAAGGCAGATTTGGAGACGCTTTTCGTGATATATAAATACGGTATTGAATAAGAATAGCCGTATTATTATGAACCTCATAAACACAATATTGACGCGGCGATTGACAGGGTTACCGCTCTATACTGCGACGCCGGTACAAGGATGTTGGTATTAACTAAGTACTTAAGATCATTAAAG
>CM051026.1:21128624-21132023 GCA_027627225.1 Congeria kusceri | reverse complement strand
CGTCTCATATCAGCGGAGAGCGATAACATTAATACACTTTATACAGAATTCTGTATTTTGCAGCAATGCTTCATAGGATTGCAGCCGTCTCATATCAGCGGAGAGCGATAACATTAATACACTTTATACAGAATTCTGTATTTTGCAGCAATGCTTCATAGGATTGCAGCCGTCTCATATCAGCGGAGAGCGATAACATTAATACACTTTATACAGAATTCTGTATTTTGCAGCAATGCTTCATAGGATTGCAGCCGTCTCATATCAGCGGAGAGCGATAACATTAATACACTTTATACAGAATTCTGTATTTTGCAGCAATGCTTCATAGGATTGCAGCCGTCTCATACCAGCGGAGAGCGATAACATTAATACACTTTATACAGAATTCTGTATTTTGCAGCAATGCTTCATAGGATTGCAGCCGTCTCATATCAGCGGAGAGCGATAACATTAATACACTTTATACAGAATTCTGTATTTTGCAGCAATGCTTCATAGGATTGCAGCCGTCTCATATCAGCGGAGAGCGATAACATTAATACACTTTATACAGAATTCTGTATTTTGCAGCAATGCTTCATAGGATTGCAGCCGTCTCATATCAGCGGAGAGCGATAACATTAATACACTTTATACAGAATTCTGTATTTTGCAGCAATGCTTCATAGGATTGCAGCCGTCTCATATCAGCGGAGAGCGATAACATTAATACACTTTATACAGAATTCTGTATTTTGCAGCAATGCTTCATAGGATTGCAGCCGTCTCATATCAGCGGAGAGCGATAACATTAATACACTTTATACAGAATTCTGTATTTTGCAGCAATGCTTCATAGGATTGCAGCCGTCTCATATCAGCGGAGAGCGATAACATTAATACACTTTATACAGAATTCTGTATTTTGCAGCAATGCTTCATAGGATTGCAGCCGTCTCATATCAGCGGAGAGCGATAACATTAATACACTTTATACAGAATTCTGTATTTTGCAGCAATGCTTCATAGGATTGCAGCCGTCTCATATCAGCGGAGAGCGATAACATTAATACACTTTATACAGAATTCTGTATTTTGCAGCAATGCTTCATAGGATTGCAGCCGTCTCATATCAGCGGAGAGCGATAACATTAATACACTTTATACAGAATTCTGTATTTTGCAGCAATGCTTCATAGGATTGCAGCCGTCTCATATCAGCGGAGAGCGATAACATTAATACACTTTATACAGAATTCTGTATTTTGCAGCAATGCTTCATAGGATTGCAGCCGTCTCATATCAGCGGAGAGCGATAACATTAATACACTTTATACAGAATTCTGTATTTTGCAGCAATGCTTCATAGGATTGCAGCCGTCTCATATCAGCGGAGAGCGATAACATTAATACACTTTATAC
This sequence comes from Congeria kusceri, assembly GCA_027627225.1. Lineage (NCBI taxonomy): Eukaryota > Metazoa > Mollusca > Bivalvia > Myida > Dreissenidae > Congeria > Congeria kusceri. Next base: position 21,130,619 of record CM051026.1, on the reverse strand, counting down.
AGAATTCTGTATTTTGCAGCAATGCTTCATAGGATTGCAGCCGTCTCATATCAGCGGAGAGCGATAACATTAATACACTTTATACAGAATTCTGTATTTTGCAGCAATGCTTCATAGGATTGCAGCCGTCTCATATCAGCGGAGAGCGATAACATTAATACACTTTATACAGAATTCTGTATTTTGCAGCAATGCTTCATAGGATTGCAGCCGTCTCATATCAGCGGAGAGCGATAACATTAATACACTTTATACAGAATTCTGTATTTTGCAGCAATGCTTCATAGGATTGCAGCCGTCTCATATCAGCGTAGAGCGATAACATTAATACCCTTTATACAGAATTCTGTATTTTGCAGCAATGCTTCATAGGATTGCAGCCGTCTCATACCAGCGGAGAGCGATAACATTAATACACTTTATACAGAATTCTGTATTTTGCAGCAATGCTTCATCGGATTGCAACCGTCATACCAGCGGAGAGCGATAACATTAATACACTTTATACAGAATTCTGTATTTTGCAGCAATGCTTCATAGGATTGCAGCCGTCTCATACCAGCGGAGAGCGATAACATGAATACACTTTATGCAGAATTCTGTATTTTGCAGCAATGCTTCATAGGATTGCAACCGTCTCATATCAGCGGAGAGCGATAACATTAATACACTTTATACAGAATTCTGTATTTTGCAGCAATGCTTCATAGGATTGCAGCCGTCTCATACCAGCGGAGAGTTTCATTACACTATGGACTGTCGGCGTAGTCTGGTAAGTAATAAATCTTGATTAAGAGATCATATTTACTGACTTACAAATTGGTAATACCTGGAGACAGCTTCTGAAATCTTTAAATGCCGAATAAGTTAACAGCTAACTTCAGATGTAAATAAAATTAATATTATAAGCAACTTGTTTATCAAACATTTGAAAAAAAGCTGATCATAACAATTTATTTATAATAAGCTCACATTGTAACGTTTATTTTACAAAAATAACATAATTGAATATTTAGCGGCTGTTAGCCTAACTAGCGGATAAAATGTTCAGCAACTGGGCCAAGCACAGCTGTGAAAATTGACAATACCAGGGCAGTACAAAACCAATGGTTAAAGGAGCATGTTCGCAGATTTGCGAATTGGCTATACCAGCACAATACAAAACCAATTGTTAAAGGAACATATTTGAAAATCGGCAATACCAGTGCTGTACAAAACCAATGGTTAATGGAACATGTTTAAAGAATTGTAAATTGGCAATACCAGCACAATACAAAATAAATTATTAAAGGAACATGGTCACAGATTTTAACAATGACAATACCAGCACAGTACAGAACCACGTATTAAACGAACAAGTTCATAGATCGGCAAATTGGCAATACCAGTAAAACCAATGATTAAAGGAACATGTTAACTGATTTGAAAATTGGCAATGCCAGCTCAGCATAAACCAATGGGTAAAGGAACATGTTCACTGATTTGAAAATTAGTAAAACCAGCGCACAAAAAGGAGGAATGATTATAGGAACATGTTCACATATTTTAACATTGGCATATATATGTGTTGTAAAAAACCAATGGTTAAAGTAACATGGTCTTTGATTTGCAAATAGGCAATACCATTACATATTCCAATAAAGAAAAACAATATAATGTATTTATTTTCCAATACATACAATGGCAAATATTGCATTTGGTTTCCATTAAGTTTAAACATATTTATTTCAGCTCGATTGTGTCGAAAGCCAGAGACTTATTGAAGCACTTTTAAGTCCGTTCACTGGGTGGAACCAGAACTTAGTGTCTTATAAGAAAGATCCTTCGAACGCTCCCCGAGTAGGGATCGAACTCACTGCATTACACCAAGTTTCCATTTGATAATCGTATAAGTATACATGTAAACTGATTTTTTATGAAATTTTTGAAGAGCCTCTTTAATTGTTGTGTGTAACCTCTCCTCAGGTGTGCAATGCTCTTCACAATATCCCTCAC
>CM051026.1:21111124-21126124 GCA_027627225.1 Congeria kusceri | reverse complement strand
TTCTACTGTTACTACCACTACTACTACTACTACTACTACTACTACTACTACTACTACTACTACTACTACTACTACTACTACTACTACTACTACTACTACTACTACTACTACTACTGCTACTACTTCTTCTACTACTACTACTACTACTAATGTTACTACTACTACTACTAGATTCATAATAATAATATATTTTAAATTAATAGTATGACTAATGGAAGAATAATAAGACTATTCTAAGGACTTCATGCCTTTAATTTATTTCAGATGCTTCAACCACCACTTCCACAACAACAACGACGACGACAACAACAACTACACCACCGAAGCCAGTCGTCACCGTCGTCGGTCCTTCGTCGGCAGACTACAACTCACAAGTGACCCTACACTGTAACACCAACATGCCTGTTGATTCGTACATCTGGACACTTGATGGGGTAAATTCAGACAGACATACGGACAGGCAAACAGACAGACAGACAGACAAGCAGGCAGGCAGCCAGGCAGGCAGGCAGGCAGGCAGGCAGACAGACAGACAGACATCTTAAGATATATAAACTTATCTTAAATTACCACGTCGCTAGATAAACTTATCTTTAATCGCCACCTCGGTATATAAACTTCTTTCTAATCACCGCCTCGATAGATAAACGTCTTTTAATAATCACCTCGCGAGACAGTTATCTTTAATCACCACCTCGCTATATAAACTTCTTTTAATCATCACCTCGCTAGACAAACTTATTTTTAACCACCACCACGCTAGATAAACATATCTTTAATCAATACCTCGCTTGACAAACTTATTTTTGATCCCCACCTCGCTAGATAAACGTATCTGTTATCACTACCTCGCTAGACGAACTCTTTTAATCATCACCTCGCTTGACAAAGTTATCTTTAATCACCACCTCGCTAGATAAACTTATCTTAAATCACTACCTCACTAGACAAACGTTTCTTTAATCACCGCCTCGCTAGATAATCTTCTTTTAAACCACCACCTCGCCAGATTAACTTTTTTAAATGGGTACCTCGCTAGATAAACTTATCTTTAATCACCTATCGATAAATAAACTTCTTTTAAATCATCACATCGTCATGTAATATTGAATAACCACATCGTTAGGTAACCTTATCTTTAATCATTGCCTCGCTAGACACACATCTTGAATTACCACCTGGTATTTTATCCATTACAGCGTCTACTATCTACTTCAACGTCGAGCCTGGTCATTACTGCCCTCAATACGAACACTTCCGGTCAGTACAGTTGTGTTGCCTTTAGAAAGGGCCAGTCCGGATCCGCCGAGTTAACAATCAGGATTACACAAAGTAATTTTGGATTTTTCCCAATCGTCCCTACGTTTGTGTTAATTGCTTAAGAAAGAATTTTCGATTTATCGTTGTTTATCGGCCAATTGACAACGAATTGGAGTTCTGATGCGTAGGAATTTAGCCACGAGGGCGTTAGCCCGAGTAGTTAAATAGTCATGCGTCAGAACGACGAAGGGTTGTTTATTGGCAGATAAACAACGATAATGCGATAATTATTTCGATTCTAACATGATTTGTTATATATTTTTGCAATTGTAATTGGGACTTCTATTTACTTTGCTGCGCTCAGAATCGGGACTACTTTTTGCGTTGTTTATTGGGTAGTTTAACAACGATAATTGTGTTCTTTTTCAATAGAAAAGTTAGCGAGTATCATGTTAGAATAAAGGGTATCTGCCTAGTTCACCTTATGTATCACATCTGTTAAAAATGATTTCCCGACATTAGAGACGTTGTGTCGAAGGAAATTATTATGGACCTTTTCCAAGATGTCAATATTTAAAAAAAACAAGAACAATATATTAAAATTGGTAAGACAGTTTGTTCTAGTGGTTTGATAAGTAGGTGAATAACTGATATGCTGAATATTCATAAGTAGGTGAATAATTGATATGCTGAATATTCATAAGTATGTGACTAACTGATGTGCTGAATATTCATAAGTAGGTGAATAACTGATATGCTGAATATTCATAAGTAGGTGAATAACTGATATGCTGAATATTCATAAGTAGGTGAATAAGTGGTATGCTGAATATTCATAATTAGGTCAATCACTGGTATGCTGAATATAAATAAGTAGGTCAATAACTGGTATGCTGAATATTCATAAGTAGGTCAATAACTAATATGGTGAATATTCATAAGTAGGCCAAAAAGTGGTATGCTGAATATTCATAAGTAGGTCAATGACTGGTATGCCGAATATTCATAAGAAGGTCAAAAACTGATATGCTGAATATTAATAAGTAGGTCAATAACTGGTGTGCTGAATATTCATAAGTAGGTCAATAACTGGTATGCTGAATATTCATAAGTAGGTCAATAACGGGTATGCTAAATAATCATCTATTCTAGCATGACATGCGCAGTGTTTTCTATAGACAGAGAACAAAATTCACCATTGTTAAACTACCCCAATAAAGAACCCGAAAAAATAGTTCAAAAGTGTGAAATGTAGTTCGCATTGTAATTGCAGAAAATGTTGTCAGGTCATGTAAGAATTGAAATAATTTCCGCATCATCGTTGTTTATCGGCCAATAAACACCGATTTGTCGTTCTGATGCTAACGCCCTGGTGGTTTGATTCATACGCATCAGAACTCCAAATCGTTGTTTATTAGCCGATAAACAACTCAAAAATTTATTTCTTAGAAAACCTGTATAATTTGTAGCTATGTATAAGTATCGGTTGTCTACATATTCTTAGTTGTCAAACATTTAATTCTATTTGAAAATATTTTACTTCTTTTGTACCGTAATTTTAATTACCATTTTGAGAGGTATTGTTCCTGTAAAAACTGTTTAAAAAAAATCAGTATTGTCCCTTTAATAGTTTTGTTAAAAAATCAATGCATTTCTTATATATATATATTTCAACAGTAATGTATGTTTCTTTTAAAGATCACTTATTTCCTTTTAATATGATTTTTAAACAATAAGTTATGTCCCTTTTATATTAAAAAAGTAATGTCAATGTAATAATTTTGTTTAAAAATCAGTAATGGCCTTCAATATTAAAAACAATTCAGTAATGCCCGTTTAATATTTAGTAAAATAGATCAGTAAAGCCCTTCAATATAAAAAAAAAGTCCGTTCAAAATTAACAAGAAATATCTTTAAATAAAGATATTCGGCGTATGACGTAAATGTTTGTAAAGACTGTAAATTGAATATCCAACATGAATATTTAAAACTGATGCAAATGTTGATTTGGTTTATAAACGAACGGTCTCATTTCTTCATCGATCGTTATTCTACACGCACTTAATATTATTTTTCGCTATTATTAAAATAAAATAAATAAGTAAATTTTCATCATCAAATAGCGAACTGATATTTTCATGTGGCTAGCTCCTAAAAAGTAGTATGAAATGTTTCTAAATTTGAACTAAATAAAGAGAACATAATTATTTCATGTCAAAGCAATGAACTGATGAACTGCCCCATGTTTTTAATAAGTTCTACTTGAATAACTCAAATAAGTCAGACTCATCTGTTCATCAACGTCAGTATGTTTATCTATACAAAGTAAAACTAAGCATTTTACATTTACAACGACATATATATATTTGAAGCTTTTTCAAAAGTAAATTATTTTAGTATACAATGCATTTATTAATAGTCTATATAAAAAAAATGTCCATTTGTAGATTGAAAGGCCTCGACGTGAGAATTTTGGTAGAAACATAAGTATTTCACAAGAAAAAACAATGATGCAGAGCATCATAAGGCGCCGGGAAACTATGAAAAGTCCATATGTATATGATACGTTAATTATGTAATGTCCGTACAATTAACTGATATTACCGTCTCATATTTTTCATCCGCGATTTTTTTAATCTAAATAATTTATACAGTATTTGTCAGGCAAATCAAAATTTAATAGAAGTTACATTGTTTCCAAGAAAATAATGACAATAATGAATATGAGCGTTTATCAATTAATGGATTAATGGATGAAGCATTTATACTATGTGTGCCAAATAAAAACACACGTCAGGGAACATTCATTGCAATTAAATATGATGATTTGACTTCATTTGGTGATAACAAAAACGTAAAGTTATATTTAATAGTGGCGAATAAGATTTAATAGCCTCTACATGCAAAGATAAAAGAAAATGCAATTCTAAATAATTCATAATAAATAGATCTACTAACCGTTATTCAAATAATCATGCATGGTAGGTATATAAATATAAGTAATTCTCCATTCATTATTAATCTTATTGTCTGTAGTTCTCTGGATGCTTGTTAGAATGAATCAGTGTTGCTGACGTGTATACTATTAATAGGCGCAGGTTAGTCAGCGAGTGTATTCTATGGAATGTTGCCTATCGAATATGCGATTTTCCCAAGGTCATGTTACACTGCCTGTAAACACTGGCATGTAAATTAAAAATGAAAATTGAGCAGGGAGCTAAGAATTGTCATAGTCATAAAACGAAAACAAAGTAAAGAGGTGTATCTGGATTTTTCAACATTGGCTCATTTTTCGGCGTAGCTGTCTAAGATCACTTTTGACCCAGATTTTCTTGCGATAATTATGCAGCGGGAAAATTGAATGCCAATAGAATTGGGCAAATTTTCTAATTCTAGGGAATGCAAACTTCAAACAATGGTTTAGCGTATACCCATAACTGTTGCATACTTTTGGGGAATAAAAATTTACATAATTGTTTACATAAGCGGTTAAAATGAAGTTATAAACATATCCTCGCGTATACTCTAGAACTGAGGCTAATTATGAACGTATTTTCTCATTGTATGCCATAAACAGAATGATATATTCATTCACGTAACGAAATAACTATTTTGTTTAGCCTACATTTATATAAGCGTTACGCTCTATAAATAGCAATCGTGCAATGTTCCCATTCATAAATCTCACTCACAGTGTTGCCGTTCCATGCAGCCATTGATTCTAGCGAGTTCATCGCATTCCACAAAAAGTAGCGGCATTCTAAAAATAGCGCGCGTAGCTAGCAAGGACTGTATAGCTGTGTTAATCGTACGTGCATAAATAATAGCGTTCAGAGAATCATAAACCTAAACATTTCAATAAATGGGGAATTTATATTATAAACTTACTGTTAATTTGATTTAAAATTGTGGTTACGATTTATTAACGATTACTTATAATTGCATCTTTCTATCAACTTCTCCAGTAGATGTTATTTAATCTGTAAAAAGATGCTACATTTTCTATAGATAAAATGTTATGAAAGAAGATTCGGAATACGTCGAATTGTTAGACGCGTAGCATGAATACACAATTTGCGATACTAATTATACACAGGAACCCTTGATATATCATATTTTTACTGATATAATTTAAAATCGTCATAGCCTAATGAATTTTTATGCTTGCATCATCAAAAAATAAAGTCTTAACATTTCAAAAATCGCTGAATGTTCCCTGACTATTGCTTTTTATTGGGATACACAGGGTACATGCTTATTTGACTTCAAATCGTTATTATATTAGATAACTAACATGAATGGTATATTACCGGTACTATAAATAACTATATAGACTCGTCTGATACATAATAATTTTACCGAAATTATTTTCTTACATTGTTAATTTGTTAAATTGGCTTGACAAATTCAGATAACAATTATGTTAAGCTAAATTATTTTGGTTATTCATATATCACTGGTGGAAACATGGAGTTGTATGATTGGTTTATTCACGGCATAGATATTAATTATAAATCTATTTAATTTTTGAATTTATAAATTTATCTCAAATTAACTTTTGGGTCCGAGAAGTTTTCTTATAGTGTCCGAAAAATCTGGTGTCCAATAACTTCCCTAATATTGGTGGGGACCAAAAAATCTGGGATCTGAGAAGTCACGTAACCGATCATCTTGGCCGTCTGTTTAGGTAATCTTTAAATGACATCTCAATATTAATTTCAACGCCGATTGTGTTTTTTAAAGACTTTTCTTGTTCCATTTACCTCTGAAAATAAATGGAGCCAATTTTTTACAGGCCGTGGTAGGGATTTCTTATAAACTAGCCGATGCAATGTTAGGATTTATTCATTCGGGACTACTGGCGGGAAATTTTCACAACATTTGATTGGATGTTGAAAAAGGTCAAAAGTTGGGTTAAACAGCTACGCCGAAAAAACAACAACATTAATGTCTCTTAATATTTTTGTAAAAAATAAATAAAATAATTTCTCTTCGTTTCTCAATTTAATCACCTTTCCAGGGCCGGCCCATGTGATAAGTGTAACCCATAACCTGGACCTTGAAGTTTCCGTGGTGACCTTCAAATGTATCGCTAATGGCTACCCCTTCCCGACCATCGATTGGAGCTTCTATGGGGTAATGATGATAGTCATCATCATCATCATCATCATCATCATCATCATAATAATCATCATCATCAGCATTTCCATCAGCAGCAGCAGCAACAGAAGCATCACCATTATAATTATCATCTTTTTCTTCATCATCTCCATCATCATCATAATCATAATCATCATCATCATCATCATCATCATCATCATAATCATCATAATTATCATTATCATCATCATCATCATCATCATCATCATCCCCACCACCACAATCATCATCATCATCATCAACATCATCATCAGCAGCAGCAGCATCATCATTTCCATCATCGCCATCATCATTATCATCATCATCATCATCATCATCATCATCATCACCATCACCATCATCATCATCATCATTTCCATCATCAGCAGCAGCAGCAGCAACAGAAGTCTCATCATTGTCATTATAATCTTCTTCTTCATCATCTCCATCATCATCATCATCATCATCATAATAATTATCATCATCATCATCATCATCATTGCCATCATCATCATCAGCATAATCAGCAGCAGCCACAGAAGCATCATTATTATCATCCTCATCCTCATCATCTCCATCATCAACCTCATCATCATCATTATCATCATCATCATAATCATCATCTGTATCTTCATCATCATCACCATCATCATCATCATCATTATCATCATTATCAGCATCATTATCATCATTATCAGCATCATTATCATCATCATCATCATTATCATCATTATCAGCATCATTATCATCATCGTTGTCATCATCATTATGACTATTATTATTATCATCATCATAAGCACAAGCCTTAGCATGTTTAACAGCAGCAGGAGTAAAAGCATCATCATCATTAGCAGCAGCAGGAGTAAAAGCATCATCATCATTAGCAGCAGCAGGAGTAAAAGCATCATCATCATTAGCAGCAGCAGCCGCACTACACTATTATAAGCAGCAACAGTATCATCAGCACTGGCATCTTCATCCTGATCATGATCATCATCGACATCGACATCACCATCATCGTCATCATCATCATCATCATCATTATCATCATCGTCTTCATCATCTTAATAATCTTCATCATTATCATCATCATCATCATCATCCTCATTATCATCATCAGCATCATCATCATCTTCTTCTTCTTCATCTTCATTTTCTTCATCATTATCATCATTTTCTTCTTCTGTTTCATCGTCATCATCATCATCATCTTCTTCTTCTTCATCATCATCTTCATCATCTTCATCATTATCATCATTATTATTATCTTCATCATGATTACTTAGCAGCAGCAGGATCACAAGCATCATAATTGTCATCATCATCAGCAGCAGCAACAACAACTACACTATCATTAGCAGCAACAGTACCAACACAGTATCTTAAAGTTTAGGTCTCAACTTCACATTTTATCCGACACCTGAATGGTTTCATTTTCCGACTTCAGCTTTACACATTTTCATTGATATTGCTTACATAACGACATGTATTTTAGTTCTTTGATTTGTTCCAATGTTAGATATCTGGTTAACAACAGCCAGCCCACTGAAATTGTGCTACCATAACTAAACGTACAAGTACTTGATCATTTGGTTTTTAATGACTAGAGAACATTTTACACAATTTAAGTCACATTGCTTCCATGAATATTGTATTCCTTTGACTGGTTTCTAATTGCACATGTCTGGTTCACGCCTGATCAACCAACCTCCGCGCATAGATTTAACTGTGTCTGAGCATAGCTCGTTGAAATCCCTGCCGGCACGAAGTTCAACGTGACCATAGGCAAACACTTGGCTCGAAATAAAATCGCTGACAAGCACATAATAAAAACGTGAACAACGTAAAATCATTGCGTTGTTATGTTGCCTTATTTATTTAGTTTTAGTTTTTCCTTTTAACTCGTAATATATATACCTGGACCAATAATGCAGCATGTCTGTATAATTGTTATTAATAATAGTGGTACAATTAAAATTGTGTAAAAAATAAATCTTCAATCTCATTATAATCGTCTTCCGTGAAAACTTCCAAATCGGTACGTTTTTAACTCGTGGTGGCAATGGTAACTGAGAAGAGTACCAATGGGGAAGTAACCACTGCGAGGAGTTTGCAAATCAGCTATCAAACTCCTCGCAGCGGTTATCTCCCCTATCGGTTAACGGTAACCACTGCCATCACAAGTAAAATCCTTCCAGAATTGGAAGGATGGCGTGTTTGTAACTTTTACTTATTTAATGCAACTCAGTGCAATTTTCTACATAACTGGACTTTTTATATATCGTTTGCAGTCAATAATGAAATCAGAAAAAGAAAATAACTAATTAAAACCATAAATAATATCTAGAAGATTTAAATCGATCATCATCACGTGGTTTGTTATGACGGCAGGGATTTGATTAGAGCTATGCTCGGAACCAGTCAAATCTCTGCGCGGAGGTTGATCAGCTATATGCAAGTAACTATTAAAGTCCCTCGACTGGTTCAAATATTTCGACATTCAGTTTACAAGAAACGGCCGCAATATTTTCCCCATAAGTATTTGATTAATTCTGTTTCAATTGACGGGTTAACACGTTGTGACTGTCAGACGTTGTATGAACACCTTTTCACCAATATTGCTTTCATGGATATTTAATTATTTTTGACAGGTTTCAAATCAAACTTTCGAGTCACACTTCTGTAGCTTTTTCAAGCCTTTGACAGGTTCCATTTTTAGATTTCACACCGAACAGGTCATATTGGTAATATTCTACTGGCGCAGTGCCTAAATCCGCCACATTTGGGAGTATTTTGACGATATTTTTTCAAAAGTTATTTACCGATTGACATAAAAATTGACATAAATCAAGTTAGGTTTAATGTGTATTTGCTGGCGTGTTTTGGTTAAATTTCAAATGCTTGGCGACTGAAAAATATTTATCAAGATTGAAGGCCTAAACAGTTTAAGAAAATTAGCGTGGGAGTGCTTAAATGCGCCACCCCTCTTTAAATGTTCAAATTGCTCGGAAATAATACTTTTTTTATGCATTATATTTTCAAAGCAACTTTTATTGACTCCTATTGAGAAAACTCCCACTTTTGTTTATTTGAGGGTCACTTTCTAGTGTTTTTAAAAAAAAAACGGCTATCAAAGGTTGCTTGGTGCAAATCGTAGATCAGGAACCGTGACATGCTTATTCCACATTTGACTATTGTTCTTATTTAATTTTCTATATTAATCCGCTCGTTGGCTGTTGTTAAAACAATGTTTCAATTTCTTCCCAATAGGGCCTACTCATTTGTTTTTATAAAAATAGCTCTGTAACTGAGGCCCTGAGTGCACGTGGGACAAATGATGAGGGTTTTGAGTAGCGAGACATTTGCGCTCATAATATGCAGTTTTTTCCGCATTTTATTGTATGCAATGCCAATGAATAATTGTTATTTTTATGCTGCACATGCTCACATGGACCTAATATTAAAACACGATAATTTAATTTTATCATGGACACCATGCGGGGCCTCAAAACTGCACATGCGCAGTATGAAATAGATTCCCCGCACGCAGTTTGTTTGCATTTAGGGGTTATGTACAAAATAATTGGATTAAATATTTATTTATGCACACATCAAGACGAAAACTCGTCAGCGCTGTTAAGGGAAGTATCTGATTGACTGAGATCAACAAAATAGAAATCGCCGGTAAAAAAACGCTTATTCGGACGGGGTGGCGGATTTAGGCAAGTGGCGGATTTAGGCACTGCGCCAGTAGTAACTTATTGGACAACTGCAACTGATTAAAAATTCAGACTTTGGATAACACATTTTCAGCCATATTGATTTTAAAACATTTTGAATTAATTAACTGATCCATACTTAAGAACCATGTCCATAACTATTCAGTCCTAGTTTTTGCATGACTACATCTATTTCAATCCTTAGACTTGTTCCAATTTCAGACTTCCGGTTCACACACCGCCAGCAATCTTCAACTTAACCCGGGACATTCGTTCGGCGTCATCTTCAGTTACACGCCAAGCGTCCACAATGGCGTCTACACGTGCTCGGCGAGGAATGTTGTTGGCGGTGACGTCAAAACTACTACGTTACCTTAGCAACGTAAGACATACGGACACAACTTACTTTAGTTCAAACCTAGTTAGTTTTTTTTATATTTTAGCTTGATTACATCGAAAGCACCAGTCTTTTTGAGACACTTTGAGCCCGTTCCCTGGGTAGAACCAGTACTTGGTGTCTTTGAGGGAGATCTTGAGTACGCTCCCAGATTAGAGATCGAACCCGGGACCTCCCGATCGCAAGGCTGACACCACGTCCATTACACCACTGGACCAAAGGTTTGGTAGAAAACTGTTTATTATAGTTAGGGTTAGTCTTCTATGTTGCTTAAACATGTCTTTATGTGGCTATTTTAAGCCACATGACTATCTTAATTGCCACTTAAGTATCATCTTCTTAGGATTTCCGTCCGTCCGTCCGTCCGTCCGTCCGTCCGTCCGTCCGTCCGTCCGTCCGTCCGTCCGTCCGTCCATCCATCCATCCATCCATCCATCCATCCATCCATCCATCCATCCATCCATCCATCCATCCATCCATCCACCCACCCATCCATTTATTCATCCATCCATTGGTTCATACGTGCATCCGTCCTTTCGCCCGACCGTCCGTCCATTCATCAATCCATCCGTCCATCCATCCACCCACCCAACACCCAATACCCACCCAACCACCCACCCACCCACCCACCCATCCATCCATCCATCCATCCATCCATTCATTCATCCATCCATTTATTCATCCATCCATTGGTTCATACGTGCATCCGTCCTTTCGCCCGACCTTCCGTCCATTCATCAATCCATCCGTCCGCCCATCCATCCATCCATCCATCCATCCATCCATCCATCCATCCACGCACGCACGCACCCATCCATCCATCCATCCATCCATCCATCAATCAATCCACCCACTCACGCACGCACGCATCGATCCATCCATCCATCCAATCCATCCATCCATCCATGTGTTCGTCCGTCCGTCCTTTCTATTCTGTCAAGTCATAAACAATGGTACCCCTTTACTTTCAGATGATGAAAATTGACAATGCTGACGGGACCTAATCAACTCAAAATTTGATGTGATATAATAAATATAAATCAATAGTTTTACCTTGTATTTTTACGAAAATTTTATTGATTGCAAAACCTGGCATAAACACATAATGTTCGTGTTTATCCGATCATCGTGCGTCAATTGACGAAATAACACCCCATTGAATAAAGTTTGCTTTATTTCAACACTGTGCGATATAGCAAAAACACGCGTATTGTAGTGACGCCATACTGTTGCTTTTCGTGACGTCATTGTATGTGGGTATTTTTATGCCTCCAATCCAAGATGGCGCGGTATATTGGTTTGCTAATGTAAGTTGGTCGGTCTGTCGGTCAGTCTGTCGGTAGACCATTTTGACTTCCGTTGTCTAAGTTCAACAGATTTCATCTGATCTTCACCAAACGTCATGAAAATATTCGTAAGCACAATATCTATATCAAGTTCGATAATCAGCCAAATCGCCCGAGGAATTGTGGAGCTATGACTCTTAACTTTTCTACAATTGACCTTTTTAGCCGTTTCCGCTCTCTAAGTCCAACAGTTATCATCCAATCTTCACCAAGCTTCATGACAATGTTTGTAATAATAATATCTCGGTCAAGATTGAAAATCAGATACATCGCCCCCTGTGGAGTTATGGCCCTTAAATTATATACAATTAGTAATTATGGGCCGTTTTCGCTCTCAAAGTCAAAAAGTTTTCATCCAATCATCATCAAACTTCGTGAAAAGTTTGTAATAATAATATCTAGGTCAAGTTCGATAATCAGCCAAATTTACCCGAGGAATTGTGGAGTAATTGCCCTTGAATTATTTGAAATTGGCCTTAATAGCGATTTCCGCTCTCTAGGTCCAACAGATTCCATTCGATTTTCACCAAACTTCATGAAAATGTTTGTTATAATATCTCGACCAAGTTTGATAACTAGTCAAATCAGCCCAGAAATTGTAGAGTTATTGCCCTTATATTATCTGAAAGAAAATATCTCTAAGTCCAACAATGTTCATCAAATCTAAACTGAACTGTCGTAAATTAAAAGGTCGTATACGACATGAGATACAATGTCGTAATTACGCGATACTAAGTCGTAGTTACGAGATACTACGTCGTGATAACGAGATATGAAATCGCAATAACGACATTTTTTACGACAAAAATGTCATAATTACGCCATAAAAGTCGTAACTTCGAGATACTTAGTCGTATTTACGATATTAAAAAGTCGTAATTACGATATAACAGGTCGTAATAGCGATATAAGTTGTTTAATATGGAGTAATGTTTATTTAGTTTTATTTTACACCTGGCACCAGGACGCTTCCATACAGAACCCCATCCAGTCTTTCCATTTTGTTTACATCTGCGAACTGATTTCATCTGCGTAAATGGGCATGACAATAGTTACATTGATAGGAATCAAAACTATTGCATGTTCTTTTTGAACTTATATGGTTATATAAACACTATTCTTTATTTCTTTGTTCGTGGTTCTGAAAATCAACTTTAATGCGCGATAAATGCATTTTTTTTTCGTTTTGGCAAGATTCTGGTCATTGAGCCCGTTTCATAGGTGTATGCATGGTATGAGCCACGAACGACAACTCTGCTAAGACATTGGCAAGATTGACATGGCACTTCGATTAATTTCCGTTAATATAGTCGATAGGTTTCGCTACTAAAACCAAATCACAAATCCATGAGAGTTTTTCAGTTACGAATGTTTTACTCTACATGTCAGTTGATGATTTGTTATTTGTTATATTGTTATTCTAAAATACTCTAGACCGCTAGGACTGTTTTTAGGTGGTTCGAATCTCGGCCACGAATGCTATTATTTTTACAAATCAGACATCGTTGATTATCAATGAATATATTTTGATATTTACTCCGTTTTCTTTGTTTCTTTGGCACAAGTAGTTACATTATTTGTTTAAACTATGTTTGAAAATGGCAAGAAATGAATATAAAATCACAAATAAAAATTTCCCATGTTTCTGGATTATACATTACTAGTATTTGGCGCACCTACCTGGGCCAAATTAACTTTGTTCGCCATTGCCCGTCCGTATTCAATTTTTTTCTTTGTTAAATCAAAACAGTTTCTTTTAAATTCTGAATATTCTATTTTGTCTTTGGGTTAAATAAAAGCTCAGTATTCTTTCATTTCGTCGTTTTCCATAAATTTACTGTATCAGCTAAACCCCTGCTTATAACTGGCCATATCAAAATGCAATTCTAATAATGTTTTATCAGACTTGTGAAAACAACAGTTTGTCAGCATTCATTGTCTAATCGAAGATCATTGCTATAAAGCTCTCGTTATATCAACAGACACTTGATTATATTATTAAAAGCAATGCCTGTGTTATATGTTATATTTTGATGTTAAATGGATCATTCAAAAATTTACTTGTTTTGTTTTTTCAAAAAATGCCTACCTATCTACTCGTTACCAGCAACCTTGGGTAGGCAATGGCAAACAAACAATTGTGTAAGGTTGGCCTTACCATGTGACTGATGTTTATGACTTTTCGTCCACAGACGTCAATGTTTTGTAAATTAAACCATTTTCGGAAGAACTCACTGGCTTCTTCTCGTATTACATTACATCATAAAACATTATACAGATATTTCATTAGCGTTTGGGGACAGTCAAATTGTTTTCCTGCAGTACAGGGGGCAACTTAAGAACTGTTGAAAATGTTGTCCCCTATACCGAAGGAAAATAATTTGACTGTTCCCAAATGACTATGAAATATCTTTTTTATTACCTTACTTCCAATAAAAAAAAACAACAACATTTAATTGTTTTATTTTCCTTGAAAAACTAAGATAACGATAATTGTGACTCACAACTGCAGAACGGAACAATCATCCACCTTGGTCGTGCTGGTAACAGTCAGTAGCAGTCAGTGTTACCATAAATGGCAGTCAGTGTTACCATAAATAGCAGTCAGTGTTACCATAAATAGCAGTCAGTGTTACCATAAATAGCAGTCAGTGTTACCATAAATGGCAGTCAGTGTTACCATAAATAGCAGTCAGTGTTACCATAAATGGCAGTCAGTGTTACCATAAATGGCAGTCAGTGTTACCATAAATAGCAGTCAGTGTTACCATAAATAGCAGTCAGTGTTACCATAAATAGCAGTCAGTGTTACCATAAATAGCAGTCAGTGTTACCATAAATAGCAGTCAGTGTTACCATAAATGGCAGTCAGTGTTACCATAAATGGCAGTCAGTGTTACCATAAATAGCAGTCAGTGTTACCATAAATAGCAGTCAGTGTTACCATAAATAGCAGTCAGTGTTACCATAAATGGCAGTCAGTGTTACCATAAATAGCAGTCAGTAGCAGTCAGTAGCAGTCAGTGTTACCATAAATGGCAGTCAGTGTTACCATAAATAGCAGTCAGTGTTACCATAAATAGTAGTCAGTGTTACCATAAATGGCAGTCAGTTTTACCATAAATAGCAGTCAGTAGCA